>CM077258.1:1402500-1532500 GCA_039654775.1 Spinibarbus caldwelli
AAGCAATAATATAAAAAAATCTAATCCATTTTTAATTATATATAAAAAGTGTATTAGTGATACTAAAATAACGTCTCGGTTACGTATGTAACCCTCGTTCCCTGAAGGAGGGAATGGAGACGTCACGTCAGATGACCGACGAAATTGGGATCTCGCCAGAGAGACCAATCCACTTCAAGTGTAACTAAACGAGCCAATGGACATTGGCATGCGATTATTGCATCCAGCTGCCGCTGATCACAGCGTGAGTATAAGAGGCAGCAGGTGCACCGCATTAATTCATGCTTTCGCTGAGGAGCCGAGCCGGTGACCCAGCAGCTGAGCGGTGGTACAGCGACTGTGGCGACGGGACGTGACATCTCTGTTCCCTCCTTCAGGAAACGAGGGTTACATACGTAACGAGACATTCCCCTTTCAGTCGGTCACTCCGAGTCATGTTGGATGACCGACGAAATAGGGATCCCTACCAAAGCGTCACAGGAGCTGCCCCTTCCAGTGCCCTGTGTAGGCCTCCTGATCCTTCCTAAAAGGCAGACGATAGGACCGGGCTCTACTCAGAGAAGGTCAACTACTGTTGTTCCTTGAGCAACCCAAACAGTAGGACTAGGATAACATAGGGAAGCGTGCCCTTCCGCTTGGAAGGGGCACACTGCGGAGTCACCTCCTCCCAGAGGGGGTTAAGTGACATTCATGAAACACGGCTCTAATAAGCATACCATGGAATACACATATGGGATCCCGGCAGGGTCTCTCATCTTGTCACTAGTCTCACACCAGATTTCAAGAATTCATTGGCTGAAAGGCCTGGCGCCGGACGCTCTGCCACGTCCGGACCCCGGAGTGCTGGAGGACTCGACAGGGTTTGGCTGGTTAAGGAACTCTCTGGAGAATTAGGCGTAAGAACGCCACAAGCTGACTCTGCGCCGGGCCTCTCAGTGCCACTACCCATTTGAGGTGAGAACACAGGAGGAAACCGGTTCGACACGTAGGCTATAAAACCTAGCGAACGTGTTGGGAGTCACCCAACCCGCATCTCTACAGATGTCTTCTAGTGAGGCACCACGAGCCAGCGCCCAGGATGATGCGACACCCCTAGTGGAGTGAGCACGCTACCTGAGTGGGCAGGGCACACCTTGTGCTTCTTAGGCCAAGGTGATGGCATCCACTATCCAGTGGGCCATCCTCTGCTTGGAGACAGCCTTCCCCTTCTGCTGTCCTCCGTAACAGACAAAGAGCTGTTCTGAGGTCCTGAAGCTCTGAGTTCTATCCATGTACTGACGCAGTGCGCGTACAGGACAGAGCAAAACTAGGGCTGGGTCTACCTCCTCCAGGGGCAGTGCTTGCAGGTTCACTACCTGGTCCCTGAAGGGAATGGTAGGAGCCTTGGGCACATAGCCGGGCCGGGGCCTCAGTGTTGCACTGGAGTCAGCCGGCCCAAACTCAAGGCACGACTCGTCGACCGAAAATGCCTGCAGTTCCCCCACCCTCTTGATTGAGGCCAACACAGTCGAAAAGCAGGAATGGCCTGTGTCGCGGGAGAATCGAGACATGAAAGTACACGTCCTTCAGGTTGATCGCTGGAGGGAAGTGATCCCGTGATGCACGGTTCACCGCTCTCCTCCTCTTGAGACCCAGAGATTGAGGAAACCACTCTTTTACTGATGTTTTGGGTACCGCTGGCTGCTGGGCCAGCGGCGGAACAAAAACAAAGTGAAACAAAAGATCCTCCACTCGGCCCTCCTCTGGGGGATGGAGTGGTGCGGTCACCATCTCCCGACGAGCAGTCTTCTCCATCTCTGGGTCGCCCGTCTCAGGGCCTCTTGCACTTGCGCTTGCTGCCAGGTTTGGCAGGGGCCTGGAACTGTACCTTCTCCTGCTCCTTCATGTCAGCGAGACACAGCCAGAGATGGCACTCGTGGACCACTAGGGTGGACATTGCATGACCCAGAGACTGTGCGGTCACCTTCGTCGCTCGAAGCGCGAGGTCCATCGCAGCACGCAGCTCATGTAGAACCGCCAGGTCGTGACCACCCTCGTGCAGGTCTTTCAGGGCTTTGGCCTGGTGGACCTGCAGTAACGCCATGGCGTGGAGGGCAGAAGCCGCCTTCCCACAGGCTCTATAAGCACTGCCAGTTAGACCTGACGAATACTTACAGGCCCGTGAGGGGAGACACGGATCACCCCGCAGAGTGGTAGCGGCTGTTGGACACAGTTGCATGGCCACAGACCGCTCCACCGAGGGGATGCCCGCATACCCCAAAGCAGCCCCACCATCGAGGTGGTGAGAGCGGAGGAAGCACAAGATTTGTTTCGGGCAGTGAAAGGTTCCTTCCACAATCTTGTAAGCTCCTCATGCACTTCCGGAAAGAATGGCACCGGAGGGGGGGCGCTGAGAACCAGCGCGACCCCCACCGAGAATCCACTCGTCCAGCCTCGAAGGATCGGGACGCGGTGGAGGATTCCACACGAGCCTGACATTCTTTGCGGCCTGGGAAAGCATAGCCGTCATCTCTGGGTCTGGCTCGGACAATGCTTCCACACCCGAAGGGGGCAGCGCAGCTGGGTCATCATCCCTGGAGAGAGAGGGCTCGCCCTCCCATGCAGTGATCGACATCTGGTCATCAGAGGGGGCACCGAAGGAAACGAGTGGTGCACCCCGTCCAGCAGAGGGCCCAGCGCGCTCCTTCGGCAGCTCCACCGGCTGCGGAGTGCTTGAGGGGTGAGGAGCTCCACTTGGGGAAGCCCTCACCGTAATCCTCAAATCACCTCTGACTTCTCCGGATCCAGTGGTGTTCCAGGAAGGAACGCCGGTTCGCGGCAGAGGCAGAGGGACTCTGCCATGTTTGACACAGTGGAGTCTATTACGCAACTCCGAGATGATCATGTCCCCACAAGAAGAACATGAACCATCCACGAAAGCCTCCTCAGCGTGCTGAATGCCCAGATACGTGAGGCAGCGATCGTGACCGTCCAGAGGCACCAGGAAACGACCACACCCAGAAACGCACGGGTGATAAGACATCTTTAAAAAGACGCAATCACCGGTGTTACTCTTTTAGAGAAATTGCTCTTTTAGAGAAATGCCCTTTTAGTGCTGAAGCACGCAGGTCACAACGTGACCACCGCTGCTGCGCCGTAACGCCCGCACTCGTCTCGCAGAACACTCTCTTGTGGAAAGGGAGAGCAGTAGCTTCAACCACTACAGCTCGGCTCCGAAGCGAAAGGATGAATTAATGCGGTGCCCCTGCTGCCTCTTATACTCACGCTGTGATCAGCGGCAGCTGGATGCAATAATCGCATGCCAGTGTCCATTGGCTTGTTTAGTTACACTCGAAGTGGATTGTTCTCTCTGGTGAGATCCCAATTTCATCGGTCATCCGACGTGACTCGGAGTGACCGACTGAAAGGGGAACACTGGTTTGTAAACAAAATCTTCATATCATAGTTTTTTTTTTTTTTTTATATTTATCATTATTTATCAAATTTGTCAAAACTAATTGTTAGATTTCAGGTCTTTGCGATTCATTGTTGTGACATAACTTAAAAATGATTAAATGTGTATTAATTAAAATAATAATTTTAACTGTAACAAGGACGAAAATTAAGTTAAATTGTAATAATTGGAATTGATATTAATTAAATTATTCATTGCATTTTTTATTTTAATAGTTGTAAATTAATTTTTTAATCATACTATTAATTGAATTAGTAATAGAAAATGAATAATAATTTTTCTGCATTCAGAAATATATAAACTACAGACTGAATTTGAGTACTAACACGCATGGGCTTGAATGAAACACACACACACACACACACAGTGTATAATTGAGGGTCAGAGGTCAAGTCCAATCCACACATCCAGCTGAACAGCGTTTGTTGAGCTCAGAGGTCAGAGGTGAAGTGTTAGTTTCTGCTGTTATAAACACAAACACTGAGTGCTGATGGCAGACAGAACACATCTCTTGCTGCTTTTTTTCACTTACAGACTGACAAATGTCACGAATGTCCAGACCTCTGAGCTCTGATGGAGCACCACTGAAGGTTTCTGCCATTCAAGAGTCCAGATAAATATATGTGACATTCAGTGTTCAAGTGTGTGAATAAGTTGAGGTCAGGAGGATTAAACGTGCATGGGATTACTGAAAACTAGATGAAGATAGTGTTTGATGCATTAAGATTTAAAAAGCTATTAGAGGATCAGAAGTGAGATCTTCTGTAAATGTCTTCCTTGTGCAATATTTGCATTGCATTTATTCATTTAGCAGACGCTTTTATCCAAGGGTTGTTAGTGTTGCTTTTATTCACAATGCATTGAATCATATGTTATTTTAAAGTATTGTCTCTCTTTTAATACATGCATGTGACTAGTTTGCATTGTGTTTTAGATGCATGAGTGAAAGTTTGAATCTGTCTGATCAGTGGAAATGAAGATGAACACAGATCAACACAGCAAACAGCTGCCGTGACGGGTTCATACTGAAGTGTGTATGCAGGTAAACTTTAAACTCTTTTGTTTCACTGTCGTTGGTTTTCATTTCCATTTTCACAATTTAAAGCTATGTCTAGTGTTTAAAGGTGCTTTGTATTGACTAACAAATCATTTACAAAAAACTTTCTCATTACTGGAAATAATACAAACATTAGGTGATATAAAAGAAACAATTCCAGATAGTTTTTTTTTTTTTTAAGTACTAAACTAATTACAGACCAATTTAATAAATAGAAGAACTAAAACTTAAGATACAATATAGATGTAAAAAAGGTAACACTTTACAATAAGGTTCCATTTATTACTTTTGATTAAGTTAGATACTTTTGATTTTAATAATGTATTAGTAAATGCTGGAATCAACATTAAGTATGTTTGATTATTAGTTTGTTAACTAATGTACAGTAATTAACAAATTTTAAGAAATGGGACTAAAAATAACAAAAACAACAAAATTACCTAAAATTAAAATTTAAATATAAAAAAGGGAAATGAAATCTAATTTAAAAGTGTAACAAAAACTATAATCATATATAACACTGACATTCATTTGCAAAAACAGATAACTCTGTTTTAAATAATTTTCAAAAATCATGTTTTTTCATTGTGCATTTCAATTAATCTCAATCAAACTGCAGTTGGGTAATTTTGATTAGGTTAAAAAATAACTAAAAAAATACAGCCAACTAATACAATAAAACAAAATAAAAACATAACATAATAAAAAAAACATAATTTTTGAAAATTAAAAAAAAACAGTTATCTGTTTTTTGCAAATAAACTCTCTCTCTCTCTCTATATATGTATGTATGCATATGCAAATGCATATGCATGGATGTTCTAGATTTAAATGGGTATTAATAGTGAGTAATTGAAATATTTGCATTAGAATATGTCTTATATATTCATATCATTGATCTTTTACATTTATCATTATTTATCATGAATTATCATTGTACTTATTATTTAACTATTAGGTAAGGCAATTTAGAAATATTTCTTTATTTGTATTTGTGTTTATTTTCACACAGGAAAAAAACTGAAAGTCTACAGTTTCTCAGATATTTCTCCAGAAACATGAATCTAAGCAAGTTGTGTTCCAAATTTGAGGTTGATATCACAAAAATGAGGTTTTAGTACAAAAGACTAGATGAAATTCGCTTCCCATTCATTTTCAATGTGGTCATTATTGATCACGAACATTACAAGTAACTATTTTTTAACCGTTTTTTTTTTTTTTTTTTTTTTTTTTTCCACATAGCAAATACCAAAACCTTTACCAAGTTTTGTACCATTCCGATAAAGTAAAAAATACTTAAAAACCAAAACAAATTTATTTATTTTTTTGGCCAAAATTGACAGAACAGCATTAGAGGGTTAAGTTGAATTAGATGAAAATTTTTCCAGGCTGTTTTTATTTCTGCTTACAGGACAAGAGACATTTTGATTCTTCAGTGAAACATAACATAACTCCAGGGATAGTTCACCCCAAAATTAAAATTTTGTCATCATTTACTCACTTTCAAATTGTTCCAAACCTGTATGACTGACTGACTTTCTTCTGTTAAACACTAAACATTTACATTACATTACATTTAGTCATTTAGCAGACGCTTTTATCCAAAGCGATTTACAAATAAGGACAATGGAAGCAATCAAAACCAACAAAAGAGCAATAATACACAAGTGCTATAACAAGTCTGTTAGCCTAACACAGTACATGTAGCAAGGTTTTTTTTATTATTATTATATAATAAATAAAAAGAAAATGGATAGAATTGGAAAAGAATAGAGTAAGCTAGTGTTAGAGGCCTTTTTTTGGTTACTTGTATAATAAATAAAATGAAAACAAATAGAATACAAAAATATTAGTGTTTTTTTTTTTTTTTAAAGAAAACAAGCAGTTAGTAAATGAATAGAGTGCAAATCAAAAGGGGCAAGTTTTTTTTTTTTTTTTTAAAGAATAGAATTAGAATAGAGAGTGCTAGAGTTAGAGGGTCAAATAAAGATGGAAGAGATGTGTTTTTAGCCGATTCTTGAAGATGACTAAGGACTCAGCTAAGCAACACATTTTGAAGGATGTTGGTGACCAAAACAGCTCACGGTAGCCATTGACTTCCATAGTATTTTTCTCCATGCAATGGAAGTCAATGGCTACCGTCAAGCGTTTGGTCATTTTTGGCTGCACTGTGCCTTTGAATCTCAGTCTGAGCAATGAAAGAGCGTCGTCTGAGCACTAACAGGTATGTGTTTGTGTGCGTTTCTATCCAGTGGTTAGCGTGTGTTTGTGACATGTCAGCGTTTGATAAGCAGATGGGCCGCGTGTCTGTACCTGCTTACCGTAGGGACGCCACTCAGTGACCCGGTGCAGTGTGGGTAGAGAGCGGGTGTCAGCAGTCACGCTCTAATGAATAATAATCCCGCGCGTGTGACAGACGGTGAGGGGGAGAAACTTGAAGGCGATGCTAATTCAGTGATTCCAGCAACTCCTCGGACGGATGTTTTTGTCATTTCTGGACGGGCTCCAAAGCGGAGGGAGGGGTGACGTTCCCTTTGATGAAGAGGCTCACCTTTACAGCGGGAAGCGTGTGTCCGCGACGCTCTCATTAATAATGCGATCGGGTCAACACAACCTCTCTTGTCTGAATATATGAGATTCCCTCTGTAGTTATAAGTTTGAGATGTCCCTGTGCGGCCCCAGCGCTCCACCTGTGTGTGTTTACACACCGATTCGTAATACAGCATCACCCAAACGCAGGGAAACAAGGACGGGACGGAGTCGCACTGAGGTCAAAGCCAGCAGATTCCTGCTAAATGACTTTTAGTCTAAAGAGACGGCACGTTTACTTTTGAAAGGGTCATAGCAGTACACTGTGAAAAATAATTTTTCAAAGTTGCAAATACAGATTTTTGATGTATGTTTTAAAAGGAAATACTATTTCAGTTTTTCTACTTCAAAAATTCATGTTTAATTCAATGTGTTACTTGATGGTTCTTAGCAATCATTTTAATTTACTTGCAAATTCTGGCTGAAAATTGTTTCTACAACTTTTTATTTTATTTTTTTACCATTGTATTATAGTGTTTGTGAATGTTTGTATTGGATTTTATTTTTATAAAATTTCATTCATTCATTTGCTGTGTGCTATTGTCTTTTTTCCTTTGTTCTTTTTAAATATTACTATATATATATATATATATATGTGTGTGTGTGTGTATGTACAGGTACGTCTCAATAAATTAGAATGTCGTGGAAAAGTTCATTTATTTCAGTAATTCAACTCAAATTGTGAAACTCGTGTATTAAATAAATTCAATGCACATAGACTGAAGTAGTTTAAGTCTTTGGTTCTTTTAATTGTGATGATTTTGGCTCACATTTAACAAAAACCCACCAATTCACTATCTCAACAAATTAGAATATGGTGACATGCCAATCAGCTAATCAACTCAAAACACCTGCAAAGGTTTCCCGAGCCTTCAAAATGGTCTCTCAGTTTGGTTCACTAGGCTACACAATCATGGGGAAGACTGCTGATCTGACAGTTGTCCAGAAGACAATCATTGACACCCTTCACAAGGAGGGTAAGCCACAAACATTCATTGCCAAAGAAGCTGGCTGTTCACAGAGTGCTGTATCCAAGCATGTTAACAGAAAGTTGAGTGGAAGGAAAAAGTGTGGAAGAAAAAGATGCACAACCAACCGAGAGAACCGCAGCCTTATGAGGATTGTCAAGCAAAATGGATTCAAGAATTTGGGTGAACTTCACAAGGAATGGACTGAGGCTGGGGGCAAGGCATCAAGAGCCACCACACACAGACGTGTCAAGGAATTTGGCTACAGTTGTCGTATTCTTCTTGTTAAGCCACTCCTGAACCACAGACAACGTCAGAGGCGTCTTACCTGGGCTAAGGAGAAGAAGAACTGGACTGTTGCCCAGTGGTCCAAAGTCCTCTTTTCAGATGAGAGCAAGTTTTGTATTTCATTTGGAAACCAAGGTCCTAGAGTCTGGAGGAAGGGTGGAGAAGCTCATAGCCCAAGTTGCTTGAAGTCCAGTGTTAAGTTTCCACAGTCTGTGATGATTTGGGGTGCAATGTCATCTGCTGGTGTTGGTCCATTGTGTTTTTTGAAAACCAAAGTCACTGCACCCGTTTACCAAGAAATTTTGGAGCACTTCATGCTTCCTTCTGCTGACCAGCTTTGTAAAGATGCTGATTTCATTTTCCAGCAGGATTTGGCACCTGCCCACACTGCCAAAAGCACCAAAAGTTGGTTAAATGACCATGGTGTTGGTGTGCTTGACTGGCCAGCAAACTCACCAGACCTGAACCCCATAGAGAATCTATGGGGTATTGTCAAGAGGAAAATGAGAAACAAGAGACCAAAAAATGCAGATGAGCTGAAGGCCACTGTCAAAGAAACCTGGGCTTCCATACCACCTCAGCAGTGCCACAAACTGATCACCTCCATGCCACGCCGAATTGAGGCAGTAATTAAAGCAAAAGGAGCCCCTACCAAGTATTGAGTACATATACAGTAAATGAACATACTTTCCAGAAGGCCAACAATTCACTAAAAATGTTTTTTTTTTTTTTATTGGTCTTATGAAGTATTCTAATTTGTTGAGATTGGGGGGTTTTTGTTAAATGTGAGTCAAAATCATCACAATTAAAAGGACCAAAGATTTAAACTACTTCAGTCTGTGTGCATTGAATTTATTTAATACGCGAGTTTCACAATTTGAGTTGAATTACTGAAATAAATGAACTTTTCCACGACATTCTAATTTATTGAGATGCACAAGAATATGCTCTTAAATTAGATGCAATCTATGTACAAAATATGCATTCTATTAAAAAGATATACACTTCTATTAAAAAGATATACACAGTGTATATATATATATATATATATATATATATACACACACACACACACACACACACACACACACTGTTGCTCTTGTATGGCTCAGGAAACTTAATGGAGTTGCCAGTTATGTTTTATTAAGGTATCAATTTTGGATGCTTCTCATAAAATAAATTAATTAAAATAAATCATATAATAAATAAAAAAAAAAAATAATAATAATGGAATAGAACACGTACAAATAAAAGAAAATAATACTTAAAATATATTTAAATTTAAATTATTTTTAAATCATATTTAGGTCAGATGATAGAAGACTTTTTTTTCTCTAATAGTTGCTCTTTTATATATTATGATACTTCGAGTTGTTTTAGATCTCTGACGTTTGATCGCAGATTTGAGGACTTTGGTCAATCTGAGCACAGTTTGAGACACTGTTGAGATCTCTATTTGACAATAACAGAGATATGAAAAAGACCTCAGCTGTGATTTTTCTTTTTTATGGGTCTCGTCGAGGTCTGGTTTTGTTCTGGCACTGAGAAGTGTGTGCCGGATCAAACTATTGTAATTTGCATAGCTGTCACACTCCGGCTGCAGCGTTGCACTCTGGGTAAAATGTAACACATTTGACTTGTCAAAACGCGCACCGCTGCGATTATCAGGAAAGCGGCTTCAATGACACACGTTCGAATGTGTGATTTCACCCCCTCTTCTCTTCAATTCAATTCTCTTCTCTTTCTTCCCCATGTGTTTCTCGCCGATAACCATCGGAAAGACTTTGTGTGTTTGACGCATTTGGAGGTTTGAGTTATTAGCTTATCGTGTGTATTAATGCCATCTGAACGCCTCAGAGGCTGTATCTGTCTGTCTCTATCTCTGTTTTACTGCGGTCTGTGTGTTTTACACATCCTAAAATGCATTGGATTCAGGAACATTATAAATTGTGATAGTATGATATATAATATAGACAATATTTGGTTATTTTGACTTTATCTTAAGAGTGTAGATTTGGTTTTTGCATGGGTAGAGACATTTGATACTTTACAGAGGTACAAGTACATGCAGTACCAAGTATTTATATGAAGTATTTTAAGTATTTGTTCACTTCCTTTTATACACCAAATTAAAATGTTCAGATGCACTGGGGTTTTTATATTTGAATTTGATTTAATAAAAAATATTCTATCCCCCGGTTTCACAGACAAGGCTTAAGCTTAGTCCTAGACTAAAATGTAAGTCTGAGCTGTTTCAACTGAAATAAACTTGCACTGACTGATCTTAAAATAAATCAGTGCCTTTGTTTTGTCTCAAGATGCACCCCAGTAATGTTTTTTTTCTAAGCATGTTCTTAAATGTCCTAATTGAACTATGGCCTAATCCTGGCTTAGTCTAAGCCCTGTCTGTGAAGCCGGGCCTATAGCTTTTAAACTTAAGCTGTAAAACACTGTAAAAATAAAAAGCTGTTCAACATGTCAATTTATAATGCACAGTTTACTTTTAAATAGTTTTATTGAATTAAATGTTGTTATCAGTGTTATTTTAGTTTAATTGAGATATTATTCTAGTTTTTATCAGTGTTTTGAATGTTTTTATTCTTATATTTTCCATCTTAATTGTCATTTTAATTAATGTTTTAGATTTTATCATGTCATTTTGATAAGTTATTCTTTTTTAAAGTTATTTTAGTTTTAGTTTTTTAGTACATCAAGTTTAAACTAATATTTTTATATTTATTATTGTCTTTTTTGTCATTTTATTGTTTTTTTTTTAATATATGTAGAAAAAAAAGATTTTTGAAGAAAAAAATCTGTTTTAGTTTATTTTATAGCATCAATTTAAACTTATAATTTTTACTTTTAAACCTGTAGTTTTAATTAATGTTTTAGGATTTTTGTTATGTTTTTTATATCTCTTTTTTTGAATCAGTTTTGGTTTTCTTTTAAACTTAAGCTATGTTGGTACATCAAGTTAAACTAATCATTTAACCTTTAAAACTGTAATTTAAATTAATGTTTTAGTCATTTATTGTTTTTTTTTTTTGTCATTTTTATTAGCTATAGTTTTTTTTTTTTTGTAAATACATCTATAGTTTTTATTTCCTTTTCAGTTTTAGTTTATTTTATTGCTTTTATTGCTTTTTAATTATATTTAATATTAAAATAAATGAAAATGAGAAATGCTAGCTGAATTAAGTTTACATTGATTAATATTTCACTTTATTTCAGATAATGTTTATTTTATTAATAAAATAAGTAACAAATATATTTATGGTTTTAGTTTAATAATCATAATCAGTGTACATCTTGGTGACTTTATTTTAAATTTTTAACAATCAACAAAGAAGGAAAATTGTGCTGTAATCCCTTTTGCAGATAAAACATGCTGCACCTTTAGTATGATGTGAAAGCCGAGCGTTTTGGTGTGCATGTATACGAATGTGTGTATCCAGATATAATATCCAGTGTTTGTTCCCGTTATGAGCACAAATAGTCCGAGAACTGAAAGAGTTTGATCCTAACAAACCATGTTAAAAACTGAAACACTGTCCTGTCGTCATACCTGCTGCAATCGCGTGCAACCCTCAGCTGAATGGAAAGGTCAGGGAGTTTGGGCTGCATTTGATGGGACACATCCATCATGCAGTTAAATAGGTCTGGATGGATATCGTGTAATTCCTCTTGCAGGAGGATGCTGCATGGCTTATTATGAAAGAGAAAGATCAGAAGTGCTGCTAAGCGTTCGAGCCTCCAGTTTGTTCATATGTGTTTGTTGATAATGCCCAACACTGCAAGAACTATAAATGTGACCATATTTAAATGCAATTATGAGCATTGATGGAGAAGTTTTTCAGTTTCTCTTCTTGCTGTAGCGTGATGAGCGAAAATGGGAGTGATTTTGAAGCATGGAAATATGCTTCTACAAATTCTACATTTAAATAGCTTAAATTAATTCATTCTATCTTATTAGCATCAGTGTTATTTTAGTATAATTAGTGTAATTTTGAATTATTTTTATTTCTGTTTTCCATTTTCATTGTCATTTTAAATAATGCTTTAATCATTTAATTATTTTTGTATTTTTTTTTAATTATTGCTTTTTTCAATTTTATTTTAGTACATCAACTAAATTAAAAATCTATAAAAATAAGTTTGCTTTCATTTACACTTTATTAACAGCAAATATATCATTTTATTTGGAATATAATTGTGTTTTTGAAGTATAAATTGATAGGAAAAGCTATAAATTTGGTCCTTTTACCAAATAGTTATTTTAATATAAATGAGATACTGTTATAATTTTTTATATTTTGAATTAGATTTTATTTTTTACATTTTCTGTTTTGATTTAAATTTTAGTTAATGATTTAGTAATTTTGTGTGTTTTTGTCTTTTATTAGTTTTTGTTTTGTATAGTTTAAATTATTTCAGTTTTAGTTATTTTAGTAGTTAGAAAATAAGAAATGTTGTTTTGGTGACTAGCTGAAATAAACTGTTTACCTTTATTAATATTTTACTTATTATTTAAGTTAATGTTTATTTTATTTCAAGTAATAAAAATGTGGGTTTTTGTTAAATAATCATGATAGGTTAGATTTTGTTGTAGATATTTAACAAAAACAAATATAGTGATTAAGAAAATCATATTTATTATAAATATTTGTTTTATTTCTATATATTCCAAAATTTAGATTACTCTTTTTGTTGTTGTTGTTTTTGTTGTACTTTATTTAAAGCCATGACAGGTTGCAGTGAACTTACCATGGTTAATAGGTGTTTTTATGCACAAATTGTTGATTGTTTTTTATTTACAGCAAATATATTATTTCATTTGGTATATAATTGTGTTTTTGAAACATAAGTTGCCAGAGAAAGCTATAAAGTTGCGTCTTTGACCATATAGCTGGGGTAAAATGCTATGATGATGACGAGCAGAAACATGCTTCACGTTAATCAGAATCCATCGGCGTTGCGTTGTAATAGACATTGATTTGGTCTAAATGTCTGCCGCTGTGGCTGTAATTAACCTTTCAACCGTAGCTTGTGTTTAAACGGGCCGTCCGTTAAAATCAGACGTCCTAATTACGCATTTGGCAGCTTCAGATTGTCGCCCTAAAAGTCAAAGCAGCAAACGCTAAGTGATGTATTGGCAGCTGTCGAAATCGCTGGCTTTATTTGTTTATTTTATTTGTGTTTTATCTTTTTTCGCTTTCTCTCATTAACTGACCTCAGCAGCGTCAGAGATGTTCACGCACCTGCAGCGAGGTCAACCCAACTATCCAGTCCATTAACACACACACACACACACACACACACACACATCCTCCGCAATCGTTCATTTTCAGGGAACCCAAAACGAGGCTGTAATTGCAATGAAATGGCACTTTTGTGTGGATGTGAGCGTTATGTAATTACTCGTGTTCCTGTTGTAAATGAAGCGGTTTTTCGTCTCGTGTCCAGCGGCTCCTTCAGAACCTGTTGAGCGTTTGTGATACGCAAACTGTGGTTTGGATCAGGGATCTGTACCATGATGATAGCTGAACAAACTACAGGATTAGTTTCGAGTTGACAAACCCAAACCACTCCAATCTGGCTTTATTGGTACCATGATGCTGATCATCAACTTTCTCTGTCAACTCAGGCTTTGATCCTGAGTTTACACTGAAGAAAGTACTTGTCCATGAAAGAGGACAAATTTTGCTCTATTAGTGCAGTTTATATAGTTGATAATATTTTGCGATCGAACATGTAAGGTCACATGTAGCTATTTTTAAAGCGTTATCTATTGATTCTAGCAATTATTTATATTACATATGATCTGTATATATTAATATTCATTTAAAATAAATGCTTTATAATAATTGTTAAACTAAAAGTGCTTGTGTGTAATGGATTAATAATAATACAAATCATATTATAATTATATGAATCATATGTAAATTGTAATTATCATTAAAGCCAGACAATTTTTTAAGCTACTTTATAGTGACCTTTAATTTGTAGGAAGAGAAACTGGGGGAGTGCCTTTTTTTTTCTTTTCTTTTTTTTTTTTTTTGCATCAGACATGTCACTTTGCTTGCATCTGATTGGTCCAATTTTTTGAGATCTCTAACTCAGAACATAACCTGCCCCGGAGCAGGTTAGCTGTGCAGTGTAAGTTACTATGGCAATTTTTTTTTGTACAGTCTCAGTTTGTGTATGTGTGGTCAACTAGGCATAGCAGTTATAGTATTTTTAGTATATGTATAGTCAGATAGTTAACTGTTGTATAGCTCCATTGTTTTTTCCTATACTTGCATTGTTGTATGTTTATCTTATGTTTAACTAGTATGTAGCACCGTGGTCCTGCGAGACACGACATTTCGTTCCACTATATGTCCACACATGTAGCAGAATGACAATAAAGCTCGACTTGACTTGACTTGAACGCCGCTAAAAGCCAAGCCACTTTCATGGTACCTAAAACCCAGGATTGGTGCAAACTAAACTGAAACTTACCTGGCTAGCCAGCTAAACCGGCTTCATGGTACAGGCCACCGATGGAAGGCGTTTGTTGTTGAGTGAAAGTCACATGTGAAACTGAGAACAAACATTTACAGTCATGAAGATTAACACCTGTAGACACAGTGTTACTTTAGTATCATTGAGATACTGTTACAGTTTTTATTAATATTTTGAATCTGTTTTTTTATTATTATTATTATTTTAGTTAGTTTTAGAAGTTGTGTTGTGTTTACATAATATAAGTTTTGTTTTCATTTTAGTTTAATTTTAGCACTGAAACTAAAAATAAAAAAGGTTGGCCATTTTATATTTTATTTTATTCAAATAAATATTTTTTATGATTTAATTTCAGTTAACTGTAATATACAAGCACAAGTGACAAAATCCTTTTTCCTGTTATATTAAGTAGTTATAGAAATTATAAACAATATTTAACAATATTTAATTATAAACAAATTGTAAAAAAAAAAAATTCTGGTGTATTTTTAGTAAATATGTGGGGGAAAAAATAGTGTGAATTTAAACTATAAAATCATTGAGTGATTATTTCACTATTTCTAAATTTTTTTTATATTATTATTATTATTGTTGTTGTTGTTGTTGTTGTTGTTGTTGTGTACCTACTTAACTCTATTTTGGGGATTAATCTGTACCCAGATGTGAGCTAAACCTGACAATTTCCCAAAACCTCCCTTTGGAAAATCAGTATAAAAGTAAAGTAAAAGTTTTTTTTTTTTTTTTTTTTTTTTTTTTATAAATAATTATGTACACAGTTTTTTGTTGGGGTTTTGGTGTAGGTTAAGTTATAGTAATTTTAACTATCTGCACTGTGTATAAATGTTTATGCAGTGTCCCTATTTAAATAGCCTGGAAGTGTGTGTGTGTGTGTGTGTGTGTGTGTGTGAGAGAGTGAGAGTGAGGAGGAGGTCATGAGTGTGTGTTGTGTTCTAAAGGGGAGGAGAGGAGAGGAGGTGCTAGGGTCACTGGTTTTGTAGGATCAGTCTATTTAGGGAGCACCAGCTGGGAGGATAGTCACACATGGGTCATTACGAGTGTGTGTGTGTGTGTGTGTGTGTGTGTGTGTGTGCAGGTGTGCCCTGTGAAGGTGTTCATGGCACCATGGAGGGATGTAAGTGCTCAGTGACACCTCATTTCACCAGCCACACACACACACACACACACACACACACACACTCACTCATATTCCCCTTTCATATGTGTGACAAATATCAGTTCTGCTCCAGTGGGAAGTTCTAGAGTTTCTCAGCATTTCTGCTCTGTGAAGCTTGTTGACAGAAAACCACACAGGAAAGGAAAAACTCAATGAGATCTATTACATATCTTAGATTTGATCAGTATTCAGTATTATTCATATCAATATTTTTCCTTGCTTTTATAGACCTGTAAAGTGCATTTTTGTACTGTAGGTTAGGTTTATTGTCTATATACTTGCAAAGAAATGTTGACTCTTGATTATATTAGAGCGTTTTTTAGTGCTAATTCTTGTATAATTATAATGCATTTAGCTTTGATGATCACATAGAAAAGCTACATGGAATATTTAACATTATTTGTACTTTTTATGCATTTAACTAATATATACTTTTCTGTATATAATGTCACCTACCCATGTACAAATTTGTAGAAATAAAATGTTTGAGAACCTTCTGCACGGTTGATTTAAAGACTGGCTGAAACTTTTCATTTATCATTTAAATGATGGAGAAAATTTGTCCTTCAATGAGAAATCTAAGAACATTTTTAAATACCATTTTACTGACAAATTTATTTTCAAATTAAATTAAATCCAAATTGATTGGATGTGAAGTCATTTGCACAGTTTAATTGTCATTGAAGCTTAACAAGTTGAGATTAGAAAATTACGCAATTTACATTTACATTTACATTTAGTCATTTAGCAGACGCTTTTATCTAAAGCGACTTACAAATGAGGACAATAGAAGCAATCAAAACCAACAAAAGAGCAACAACATGCAAGCGATATGACAAGTCTCTTTTTTTTTTTAAACAAGTAGATAGAATATAGAAAAGAAAGCTAGTGTTTTAGTTTTTTAAGAAAATCTAGCAGTTAGAGAATAAATATGCAATTGAAAGAGGGTCAAGTGTGTGTGTGTTTTTTTTTTTTTTGTTTTTTGTTTTTTTTAATAAAAAGAAAGGAGATAGATAAAATAAAATTAGAAAAGAGAATGCTAGAGTTAGAGGGTCAAATAAAGATGATGTGTTTTTAGCCGTTTCTTGAAGATGGCTAAGGATCAGCTGCTCGGATTGAGTTGGGCAGGTCATTCCACCAGATGGCAACAGTTAATGAAAAAGTCTGAGAAAGTGATTTTGTGCCTCTTTGGGATGGCACAATAATGCGGCGTTCACTTGCAGAACGCAAGTTTCTAGAGGGCACATAGGTCTGAAGTACTGAATTTAGGTAAAGGGGTGCAGAGCCAAAGGTGGTTTTGTATGCAAACATTAATGCCTTGAATTTTATGCGAGCCGCTATTGGTAGCCGGTGCAAATTGATGAACAGAGGTGTGACGTGCGTTCTTTTCGGCTCATTAAAGATTAATCTTGCAGCAGCATTTTGGATTAATTGTAGAGGTTTGATGGAATTGGCTGGAAGACCTGCCAAGAGAGCACTGCAATAGCCAAGTCTGGACAGAACAAGAGCTTGAACAAGGAGTTGTGTTGCATATTCCGAAAGAAAGGGCCTGATCTTCCAAATATTATATAAAGCAAATCTGCAGGACCGGGCAGTTTTAGCAATGTGGTCTGAGAAATTCAGCTTATCATCAATCACAACTTCAAGGTTTCTGGCTGTTTTTGAAGGAGTAATGGTTGATGAGCCTAACTGGAAGGTGAAATTGTGATGAAGTGATGGGTTTGCTGAAACTACAAGCAGTTCTGTCTTAGCTAGGTTGAGTTGAAGGTGATGGTCCTTCATCCAGCAAGAAATGTCTGTTATACATGCTGCGATGCGAGCAGTTATCGTCAGATCATCAGGATGGAATGAGAGGTAGAGTTGAGTGTCATCAGCATAGCAGTGATATATAAAGCCATGTTTCTGAATGACAGAACCTAGTGATGCCATGTAGACAGAGAAGAGAAGTGGTCCGAGGACTGAGCCCTGAGGCACCCCAGTAGCTAGATGTTGCGACATGGATACTTCACCTCTCCAAGATACCTTGAAGGATCTATCTGAGAGGTAAGACTTAACCCTCTGGGGTCGACTAACGCGGATACGCGTTTTGTGGCAGATTTTCCTGATAAGGCCGAAATGAGCTTGAATTACTCTGCCATTTTTGATCGTACAGATAAGAGCAATACACCATTCGAATCTGTAAGGGGTCTACTTTTATTTGTATACACTCATTATAACAACTAAACTTTGTGCTTTTGAAGAATAAAGAAAACAAACAGGGTGCGCTCTCTGCCTTCTCCGTCTCCGCGAGCTGCTTTTAGAAACGCGTCACTAAAATGAACTGTAACTCAGCAAATACTCAGCACACAGACATGGGAGTTATATCTGTAGAAAGCTTGAAGTGTCTATTTTTCAATGAAGTTAGTCAGGTCAAAAACAAACATTCTGTGATAAAGTAATCCATATGAAACCAACACGATGTTCAGTCTTTGCCGTCTAACTCATTATCTTTAATGCAATCCCGCCCCCTCGCGGCTCGCGCCGTTCATATGTAAATATCCACGTGAGACACGTGCGCATGGAGACGCCCAACATAAACAAAGCGTGAGGAGTTCGTTCATCGCGGCTACTGTCCGTTTCTGCAAGAAGACGCGCTGAGTAAAGGCTGGATTTCCCTCAAAAGAAGAACAATATTTCATCCAGAAGAGAAGATCAATCTGATGAGTAAGTAATGTTTCTTTTTTGCATTAGTTAACGTGTTATTGTGACATAAACAAGAACACATTACTAGTTAGGTTGTTCCCAAACTACAACATGATGAATGCTACGCATCTAGGAATGTTTAGACCATGTTTATTATTAATAATCTGTTCACAAATATATTTTAATAGCGTGCTAAATGATAACAATTACTTCTCAAATATAAAATATCCTTTTTTATAGTACAAAGTACATCCTTTTATAGTACAAAGCATGCGTGAGTCTATGGCTGCAGAATCATATCTTAGGCAACTATAAAATCATACATGATGTTCAGGATGGCTATATGACTACAAAATCATAGTTGGGGTTTTCCCAAACTATAATTCATGACTACAATGTTTGAAATTGAGTAAAACATTTTGAATATGATAGGCAATTCATTGTATTTAAATTTCTTACAGTGCGATGTTTTCATGCTCTATATAAAACAAAGGTAATATGAATGTACACTGTAACATGATGAATGCTACGAATCTAAGTATGTTTAGAACATGTTTATCATTATTAGCCTACTCTGTTCAAAAATAGATTTTGATAACGTGCCAAACAATAATAATTAGTTTCTCAGACATAAAATGTTTTTGTTCTTACGATAGTACAAAGCATGCGTGAGTCTATGGCTACATATATACAGATGCTCGTAATATTAACATGCTCACAAATGTTTTTTTTTTTTTTTTTGGTTGTTTGTATTTTATTGAATCAGATACCTGCACCACAGATGAATCCTGCTGACTTTCAGTCTCTTCAAACTGTTTTCCTCTGAGAGCGCTGTACCAACATCAGATTTTCAACTACACTGACTATGGTAAAACAAGCTCCTTGACTACTGATTGTTTTTTTCTTCTTGAATCCATGGAAAGAAGCAGAAACACTTAAATAAAACAAGTAAATATCAGGTAAGATTTACTTGTTTCACTTGTTGAACAGAATCTGTTGCAGAAATGACTCAAAGTCTGTTCACATCTCTGTGGTTAGATCAGTGTGCACAATAATGTGTCTTTGACCTTCATTATGTATGTTTTGATTATACTGTGTTGTAAATAAAATACAAATAATTAAAAAAAACAAAAAAACATTTTTTTCAATCTCCTCACATTCTCTTTTACCTGCCTCAAAGTCACAGTCACACTAATGGGCCATTAGGGGGCCATTAGGGGAGGGCCCTTTGTCTCTCAGGTGAGAATCACTTAATATTCAAGACCATTGCCACTCCCTCGCATATAGGCTTTTGATCACAAAACATGTCTTTAAAAATTTAAATCAATATATTGTTTTCTGTGAGTGAGTAGACAAGCTGATTATCACATAATTTTGAAGCAAAAACTCTAGGCTACAAGATCCAGTTCTCAAAAGTCTTGTAAACAGATGTTCTGTATGTGTTTTATGGCCTTATTTCAGTGACTTCAAAATTTTAGTTTTTCACTAACCACGCATAAATGTTGCTTTCTCAAAAACACAATCATGTACATAAATGCTGCTAACATATTATTATAGTTCAGTTTGTGCAGTTTACAGTGTTATTAGACTTTAGCCATTTATATTTTTATAAGTAACTGAAAAAAGCACAAATGTCAGGTCATGTCGAAACTTCTCCAGGCCCCCAAAACCCCCTCAGACCCCAGAGGGTTAAACCACTGGAGAGCAGTTCCTGAGATGTAATTTCTCAATAGCAATTTTAATGTATAATTCCTTTAAAATCTATTTAAAAACTTATAATATTAATCATACATAATAATTTTATCTCATTTATTATAAATATACTATCGATTTCATGAACTTAAGTTTTAGATTTACCGAACTTCAAAAACCTTTTATAAAAGTATTTATTTTAGTATTTATTTATTTATTTATTTATTTATCTATTTATTTATTTATGTCATTTTAAATTGCCTGTTTATTTACTTTTTATATTTTTCACTTGTTTCTTGCCATGAATATAGCTGTGGTAGCTGGTATGACACTAAATTATAAATAAAAATCTTCTTCCCAATTGGTTAAAGATTTTAGAATCTTATTTATCTTTAAATAACAGAGAAAATGTAAGCCTTTTTTAAAACAATTTTACTGACAAATTTATTCATGTACGAAATCCAAATTGATTGTATTTGAAGTCATTTTCACACATTAATTGACATTGAAACTTAGTTCAGAGAAGAAAATACAGCAACTTCAATGTGATATTCCTTTAAAATTTAAAAATTAAAGATTAAAGATTTAAATATTAAAGATTATTCATACCCAATTATTCTTACTCTTTTGCGTATATGAGTCTTTTGCGTATATGTGACCCTGGAGCACAAAAGCAGTCATAAGTAGCATGGGTATATTTGTAGCAATAGCCAACAATACTTTGTATGGGTCAAAATTATACATTTTTCTTTTATGCCAAAAATCATTAGGATATTAAGTAAAGATCATGTTCCATAAAGATATTTTGTAAATTTCCTACCGTAATTTTATCAAAACGTCATTTTGGATTTGTAATATGCATTGCTAAGGACTTCATTTGGACAACTTTAAAGGTGATTTTCTCCATTTTTTTTTTTTTTTGCACCCTCAGATTCCAGATTTTCAAATAGTTGTATCTCAGCCAAATATTGTCCTATCCTAACAAATTGAAACAAAATGAATAAAAAAAATTGACCCTCATGACTGGTTTTGTGGTCCAGGGTCACATATTTTAGGAGGAGCAGCAGAATCACACTCAGAGCAGAGATTCGTCAGTAGACACACGCCGCAGTGCTTGTTTATGTAACCGATCTGTGGATTTCATTCATTTGTGGCGTGTCTCGTGTTTTTTTATTTGAGGCCGTGCAGGTAAACTGAGGGAACTCGGAAGTGTCAGAGGAAATGCGCTTCAGAAACCTCTGAAATAAACTCCAGCGGTGGAGCTTCATCATGTGCAGATGTGCCATTGGAAACATCTGTGTTTGTCAGAGAATCTCTCTCTGTAAATGCTCAGAAACGCTGGTGTTTGTCAGACGTTCTCTGAACAAACATTGAGCGTATGCAAACCGCTGTGATTAAAGAAACCTTCTGGATTCAGTGACTATTTCTTTGTTGATTACTATAGAAAATAAGTCTAGTTCTTTGTCATTTTATATAAAGGAAAAAAACTGTACAGTAAAGCACTTATGATAGAAGTAGGGCTGTAGGATTATTACAAAAACAATGACACTAATATTAAAGGAAGGTTTAGCATTCCATCACTGTCTCAGCAATGGATGCTCTGCAGTGAATGGGTGCCGTCAGAATGAGAGTCCAAACAGCTGATAAAAACACCACAATAATCCACAAGTAATCCACACCACTCAGTTCATATCTTGAGAAGACAAAAGCTGAAAGAAATCCATCAAGACATTTTTAACTCAATTAAAAGTCCATAATCCATAATAACACTTCCTCCAGTGAAAAAGTGCATCTCCTGTTGTCTCTCACATCAAAATCCAGCCATATATTTGTTTAGAGCTGTTTTGGCTTGTAAACGGTGCTTGATCTGTGCAGATTTTTCTCCTGATTCAGACCACAACACTTTTTCACTGGAGGAAGTTCAGCTTTTGTCTTTTCAAGATGTTAACTGATGGACTGGAGTGGTGTGGATTACTTGTGGATTATTGTGGTGTTTTTATCAGCTGTTTGGACTCTCATTCTGACGGCACCCATTCACTGCAGAGCATCCATTGGTAATTCCTTTAATATCAGTGTCATTGTGTTTAATTATCGCTTCATGAAGCTGTTTCTCTGGTTTCTAGTAAGAGTGAAAATGCTTTTCCTGACATGTGATGGGCAAGGACAGAATAAATGTGTGATGCAGAATGATTGTGAGCTCTAAACCTGATTGATCGCTTATACAATAGCCCGTTCCTTCAAAATCTTCAAACACATATGAGTTGCATTTGCAGATCTATCACCGATGACGTCAGCACACGTGGAGATGCTCAGCACCAGATTTTGACCCGGTTAACTTCGGACTGATGCGATGCTGGAAATAGTTTATTAGATGTACATCCATATTTATTCTCTGAGAGTCTGTGTTGAGAGCGTGTGATCGATGATCGGATAGCGTGTGCTTGACAATGAGAGAGATGCTTTCCCTGTCTGTCTCTTATTCTGCTGTAATTAGGATCCTCCGTCTTGTGTTTATGAGTCTAACAGCAGGTCGAGGATCATAAAGCCCCAATAAAACTAACCTGAGCAGCACACTGGCTACATGCTGTGAGAAACGTGCACAAACTGGAAAGTGTATATGATCTTCATCATGCAACATGCAACATTTTACAGTAATATGCATATATAATATACTGTGAAATATACAATATTAATCTACTTTTTTATTAATTTGTTGCTTGTTTTAAAAGTAAAGCATGCCACTAGGAATGCCAAGGTCATGGGTTCTATTCCCAGGCAATGCATGAACTGCTAAAAAATTTATACTATGAATGCAATGCAAGTCTGTTTGGATAAAAGCATCTGCCAAATGCATGAATGTAAATGTAGAATCATGTTCAACAGAAAACTGCAGCTGTGAGAAGTACTTAGAATAAATAGACTGAATAGTGAAGAAAAGTGCACAAACAGGGCAGTGTGTTGTGTGATCTTCATGCAACATTTTACAAAAATATGCATATGAAATACTATGAAACAGGCAATGTTAATCTACTTTTTTTTATTAATTTAATCCTTGTTTTAACAGTAAAGCATCTCACTAGGAATGCCATGGTCATGGGTTTGATTCCCAGGCAATGCACAAACTGATAAAAATGCATACTTTGAAAGCAATGCAAGTCAATTTGGATGAAAGCATCTGCCAAATGCATGAATGTAAATGCAGAATCATGTTCAACCGAAAACTGCAGCTGTGAGAAGTACTTGGAATAAATAGACTGAATAGTGTGTTTGTGTTGGTTGTATGATCTTCTTTATGCAACATGCAACATTTTACTATAGTATGCATATAAAATATACTGTGAAATAGACAATGTTAATCAAATTTTTTTAAATTAATTAATGCTTTTTTAACAGTAGAGCATGGCGCTAACAATGCCAAGGTCATGGGTTCGATTCCCAGGGAATGCATGAACTGAAAAACATGTATACTTTAAATGTAATGTATGGCAATTTGGATAAAAACATCTGCCAAATGCATAAACGTAAATGTGCTCAACAGAAAACTGCACCCCTGAGCAGTACTTAGAATACATAAACTGTCAAAAAAAAATTAAAATAAAAAGCTGTAAAATATAGTGGTGATTGGAAATGAGGCATTATAGAGTCTAAAATACATGTAGAATTTGTGTAGTGCATGTAATTACGTGAGCTTTCTATATTTCCTATTAAATGTGCACCTATTAAATCTTGAAATAACATGTATAAACATTGCAGGTCTTTTTGTTGCAGGAAATCAGAAGGCGTAAATGAGACGTTTAATCATTTATCTAATGGAAGAAAATGAATTTTGGGAAAGACATCAAAGAAAAGGGAAGAGAGAAGCGTGTATCCTGTGACACACACACACACGCACACGCGTATCATTTTAAATGGGAAAAAACCTCAGTTTTATTGCTGGCAGGTTGGTCCGTTCAAACTCCAGCCAAATTAAATTTGAGCTTGTAATTTCTAATAGACTTTAAAGCAATGCCAAGGTTCGAGATGGCTTAAATTGCTTTGCTAATAGGAATATGCCAGTGTGCTTTTGTGATGTTTAATTATGAATAATTGTTTCTTATGTTTATCCAAATAGATTCCCCCTCAGTCGCCCTGTTTGGATCAGAACTCTGAGAGGAAAGACACATCAAACGCGCGGTGAAATCCACAGGTACAAACGCATCGAGACAGACGTCTTGTCATATGCTGCTTTATTTTCAGGTTTATAATGTGCAAAAACAAAAGCTGCCCTTACAAAACGTAAACAAAGAATAAGTAATACATTATACAAAAATATAATGGAATACAACAGATGCAGTACACATAAAAGAAAATAATACATGATATTAAAGCTTTTTCTCATTGGTTGCTTTTTTATATAGCTCAAGAGACTTAATGGAGAAACATCTCATGGGTAGGTCTCCATTTGATCACTGAATCACATTGTTGAGATGTTGTTTTTATTTTGTCATTTGTGTGTGTTTTTTTTTCATGTGTCAAAGTTAGATATGCATACAAATAAAAAAATAATGTGGAGTAGTTCAGATCCTTTAAGAAATGCTTGAGTTCATATTGAGATCTCTAACTTTTGTTTGCAGATCTTGGAGAATCTGAGCACAGTTTGAGACGTTATTGAGACGACTTCTCAGGAGAAAATCTTCTCAGGAGTAACATCTGATGGGTACGTCTCCATTTGATCTCACATTGATAGCTAGGAAACAACAGTTTTTCTTTCTTGTTACAAATTTAAGTACACATACTAATAAAAGTAAGTAACACGTAAATCATATTTTGGACAGATATTAAATCTGGAGGATTTTTCTCAATTGTTGCTCTTTTGCCGCTCAAACACTCATGGATTTTTTTATGATGTATAAATGTTGTCTCAGATGTTTCTCCGGAAATCACTGATTAGAAAATCAGATGAAAACCCAAATGAGTCAAAAATTGTTGTACAGTAAGATGAATAAATGTGGAGCAGCTCAGATCATTTGAGAAATACAGTATTTGAGTTCATATTGAGATCTCTGACTTTTGATCGCAGATCAATCTAAGCACAGTTTGGGACCCTGTAGAGATCTCTTGTGAAAAACATCTCAGGAGAAACATCTAATGGTTAGGTCTCCATTTGATCTCATATTGCTGTCTAGGAGAAACAATTGAGACATGAATTTCATTTGAGATGTGAAATGTTTTTTTTCTTTCCTGTTTCAAATTTAGAAACGCATACAGATCAATGTAAATAACAGTTAAATCATATTTTGGACAGATATTAATACTAGAAGATTTTTCTTAATAGTTGCTCTTTTATGGCTCAAATGTTCATGGATTTTTTATGATCTGTAAATGTTGTCTCAGATGTTTCTCCAAAAAAAATCATATTTGAGTCCATAGTTGTAAGATAATATTAGTAAGATGAATAAATGTGGAGCAGCTCAGATGGTTTCATGAATGTTTGAGTTGGTATCGAGATCTCTGACTTCTGATTGCTGATTTGATCAAATCTGAGCACAGTTTGAGACGTTATTGAGATCTCCTTTGAAAATCTTCTCAGGCCTTCATTTGATTTAATCACATTGCTGTCTAAGAGAAACAGCTGAGACATTAAAGAGGCTGTTTATTTTTCTGAGATGTCATTTGTGTTTTTCTTTTTCCGTGTCAATCTAGATATGTCATGGTGTGAGCGGTTAAACTGGACTCTGAGATTCTGCTGTTTTCTTAAAGTAGGTCATCTCTGTTTCACACACAGCAGACTGGTACAAAAATAATACTGCACTGCCTCCTGTGCTGCTATAACCAGAAACACACACACACACCTGACAAAGAGATCCCGAGGCAGCTGCTCACACACACACACACACACACCTGCCCGTCGTCAGCTGATGGTCACTGTATTATAACTGTAGTTTTTCTGTAGCAGCTTTGCTTCCCATCAAATATTTAATAAGTGGATGTGGGTCATTTCACTTCTGCTATTCCTAACACATGAATTTGTGTGTGTTGTAGTTTAAGATCAGACTCAATTGTTTACTGAGGGATTAACAAGTTATAAGGACATTAAGTTCATTAATATTGTTTGGAAATGTTGATATTACCAATCTGGGCTGGGTGCGTTTCCCAAAAGCATCATTAGCTAACTATGGTTGTTAATTCCATTGAACTCTATTAGTAACGACGGAACTTGCGACCATAGTTGCTTTTGGGAAACGCACCCCTGATTAGTGTAATACATTGCGAATACTTAAAGGTACCATGACATGCTGCTTTTTGGATGCTGTGTTCTCTCCCCACTGCTCTTCTCCCTGTACACTAACGACTGCACATCTAAAGACCCCTCTGTCAAGCTCCTGAAGTTTGCAGACGACACCACACTGATCGGCCTCATCCAGGACGGTGACGAGTCTGCCTACAGACAGGAGGTTAAGGAGCTGGCTGTCTGGTGCAGTCTTAACAACCTGGAGCTCAACACGCTCAAAACTGTGGAGATGATCGTGGACTTCAGGAGGAACCCCTCTGCACTCCCCCCACTCACCATCATGAACAGCACTGTGACTGCAGTGGAGTCATTCAGGTTCCTGGGCACCACCACCTCTCAGGACCTGAAGTGGGACAATCACATAGACTCCATTGTGAAAAAGGCCCAGCAGAGGTTGTACTTCCTTCGCCAGCTAAGGAAGTTCAACCTGCCACAGGACTTGCTGAATCAGTTCTACTCCGCCATCATTGAATCCGTCCTCTGCACTTCAATAACTGTCTGGTTCAGCTCAGCTACCAAATCTGACCTCAGAAGACTACAGAGGGTAGTCCGGACTGCTGAGCGAATCATTGGTACAACCCTCCCCACTCTCCAAGAACTGTACTCATCCAGAGTGAGCAAAAGGGCTGGCAAAATCACTCTGGACCCCTCACATCCAGCACACTCCCTCTTTGAACTGTTACCGTCTGGTCGACGCTACAGAGCTCTGAGCACCAGAACAACCAGACACAGGAACAGTTTCTTCCCTCAGGCAATCCATCTCATGAACACTTGACATTAAAAGTGGAACACACAACACTATTATAAATTATTTATTCAACACACATACTTATTTTTTTCATTTCAGATTTGCACATATTGACCTGTACACCATAATTGTCTATATATTGTGTTTTTGCTATTTGTACATTGCCTATTTGTATATTATTGTTTTATTATCTGTGCCCTGTCCTGTTGCTGTCTTTCTGTTGCACTGTAGAGCTTCTGTCACAAAAACAAATTCCTCGTATGTGTAAGCATACCTGGCCAATAAAGCTAATTCTGATTCTGATTCTGATTCTGATTCATATAGGCCTAAGTGGTCCCTAGTACTGTATCTGAAGTCTCTTTCCCGAAATTCAGCCTTGGTGCAGAATTTCAGCCACTACGAGCCAGTCCCACAATGAGCTTTCCTTAGGACGTGCCATTTCTGTGTCTGTAGCTTTAAATGCTAATGAGGAAGAGAGAGGCGGGGCAAGGTGGAGGGTGGGTGTGTGGCCTTAACCAGCTTGCGCTACCATGCGCTAATGTTGACAGTGGTTGTATCGCAATGGCTCGTAGACACGCAGTCGTTCAAGCTTTTCAGTTTGACCCAGAATCTGATCCGGATGGAGAAGCACCTGATGAAGAAGTTGCAACTCAGCAGCTACAGCAGGACGTCTCCGAATGGTTAGTTTAAAATATTGTGTCTGGATACGGTACTTTAGTTGGTTTGTTTATGTATGCTGTTACAGTTATTATCATGTAGCTAATGCTAGCTTACGTTGTTGGCTTTTCATGTTGCTCTGATTTGCTATCCTTCTAAAGCTGTATTAGCATCTATATCAGTAATCTTTGTAGTTTAGAGAAGACTGTACTCTGGATCATTTTTTTTGATCGGGCGGGCAAAGCAGAGAAAGGGGAGGTAACCTTTCCCCGTATGACGACATAAAGGGAAGATTCCAGATTGGGCCATCTGAGCTTTCATTTTCTCAAAGGCGAAGCAGGATACCCAGGGCTCGGTTTACACCTATCGCCATTTCTAGCCACTGGGGGACCATAGGCAGGCTAGGGGAACTCATATTAATGTTAAAAAACCTCATAAAGTGAAATTTTCATGCCATGGGACCTTTAATACTTAAAGTTTGTGCTGCTCTTTTCCCTCCACAATGATGTCACTTCCTGCTTGATGATGTCATTGTGATTGTCACTGGGCTTTTGTTAGTTTTAAAGGGATTTAACAAATAATTTAGAGTATAGGAAGTGATATTTAGGACACCAGGCAAAATATAAATTCACTATCAATTAAAACAATATTCACAGGAAAATATTTTATTTTAAACATTTTGATTAGAGATGAATAATTTGAATATTTCTGAATAAATTATCAGTTTTTCATTGTATGTGTTAGTGCCAGTGTTATTTCAGTATCATACTTAGTATTTATTAATATTTTTGACATTATAAAAAAGTATTTGTTAATACTATATTTAGTCATTTATAATATTTAAAATTAATTTTTCATTTTAATTTTAGTTAAAATACACAAAGTATTAAAAATTGTCTTTTTTATTAGTTTTTCTTTGAATTTGATTAATTTTTATTTCAGTTTTAGCATTTAACTGAAACTTAATTTTGCCTTTACAACTAACTGAAATTAAATGAGTTAAAGTTTTTATATTCTATTTAATTTCTGATGACCTTTAAACATTTTTAGTTGTAGTTAACAATATCAACAGTGTCTGGAGACATGACAAAAATCAATAACACGATAAAGTGAACCTTTGCATGTTCCAATTTTCCAAACTGACATCATTTCCATCTTTAAAAATGGTCAGTTTAATATTTACTGACTTGAAAATATTCTGCATAGCATTAATAACCCGTATACAGTGGACGTAAACATGATATTTCAGCTGCGGGAGTGTTTTACTCGATTCACGTTTGTTAGACATGTAGTATGTCATTACTGGCTGCATGTCGCTGCTACAGCTCTGACAGAAAAACACCTTTAAAAACAAAAAACAACAAATCCAGCAAAAAAATAGTGCTGCAACAAAGAGCTGCTGCCATTTTCTGCCTCGCTTTGATTAATGCTTTTTTTTCTGCCTAATAAAAGGTTCACAAACCATCTGTTTTACTCCCTAATGCCTTGCCCAAAGGTTCCTCTCTCCTATTTCAGGCAACGGGCCAAGCAGCATTCCTCACACACACACACACACACACACACACACTCACTCCCCTATTTTCTCTTTCGTCTCCCTGTAAACAAGCTGCCTCCCTTTTTAATCTGCCGCTGCCATTTTCTTCTCATCGTTATGCATATTCATCGCCAGTAAACATTTTCATCGACTACATTTAATATCCTGCACTAGCAATTACCGCTGGCTGTTGTGGTGTGGAGCTACGGCCCGTCTCTCCCCCTCTAACAGCTGTCCCGCAGATGCGGCCCGCGGCCAAACGCACCAAATAAAACCTACAAGATGCCAGTGGAATTTGTTTAAGAGAAGACGGCCTTTCTTTCGCTGTTTTTGCTCCGTTTCCGGCCGTGTTCACACATTCTCTTGCTCCTCTGACTGCTGTTTTATAGCTGTCACAAATCCACTGTTTTTGTACAGGATGAGAGGATGGGCTTGTGCTAGTTAATTTGGTTATTATGTTGAACAGTTAGTAGGGTTAGGCATTGTCAGCAGCCTCATACACAGTGTGTATCATAATTTAATATACTGACTACCTAGCAGGGTTATTAGAGTTGAAAAGCTAAAACTAAAACAATGATTGAAAATATGTATATATTTATATACATATATTGAGTACCTAGCAGGGTATTATAGTTAAATAAACCTAAAACAATAATAATAATAATAATAATAATAATAATATATGAAGAGTTCATTTGCAAAAACAGATATCAGAAATCATGTTTTTTCATAGTGCATTCCAATTAATCTCAATCAAACTGCAGTTGGGTTATTTTGATTAGGTTAAAAAATAACTCAAAAATACAGCTAACTAACACAATAAAACACAATAAAAACATGATAACATAAAAAACATGATTTTTGAAAATTAAAAAAAAACGGAGTTATCCGTTTTTGCAAATAAACTCTTCATATGGTGATTATAGTTATATATATATATATATATATATATATATATATATATATATATATATATATATATATATATATATATAGTACCTAGCAGGGGTATTAAAAAAAAAAAAAAAAATCAGCTTTACTTGCCAAGGCAACTTTTTACTAAAATAACTAAAACTGAAAGAAAGAAAAAAACATGAATTAAAAACTATGCAGACATATTTAGAAAAATAAATTAATTAATTAATAACTAATAAAAACACACTAAAATTACTGAAACTTTAAAACTGCCATAAAAACAAAATACAAAAATAAAGAAATACAAAATAGTAATAAAAACTATACTAGTATCTCACTGGTACTTAATGAATATGTTTTCTCGTGAAAAATTATTTTTATTTTTTCAATCAAATCCTCAATATCTTTTTCCCTCCTTTTATCAAATCCCTTTTCATTATGAGATCATCCACAGGAAGTGACACCGTTTTGGAGTGAAATCAACAGCACAAATATCAGTATTTGTTTTATAGATTTTTAATAGATTTGATGAGTTAACAGAATGGAAGGTGACGTTTAGGACAAAATGAAAACGCATTAACTAAGAATGAGCAATACATTTGTTGCAGTATTTATTAATCAGCTTTAATTTTGGTAAATAAAATACAACTGTTTATTATTAGTTTATAGTTCATTTTTGGTGTTTCTAACCTTTATACAGGACAGTACTGGAGGACAGTGAACAAAGTAAAGATGGATCGAGCTCCAACCCAACTGTTTAGTTAGTTAATATTACTCCATCATGTGTGATCAAATTGCACGAATCAGTTTGATAATTCCAGCATGTCAAATGACGATGGAATGGGTCAAACTGGTGGAAACTGACAGACTAATTATAAAACAATTCTTCTTCTGCTTTCAGAAGTCCACTGACATAAAGCATGAGATTGTCATGCTTCTCCTCTCGGTGCAGGTGTGCGGCTGCAGAGAGAGAGAGAGAGAGATGGAGAGAAGAAAGGAGAGAGAGAGAAAGTGTTATTCATCCCCAGGGGGCACTGTTAGCCCTCCACTTCAACATCAACAACCTGCACCATGTGGCCCCCGCCACACACACACACACACACACACACACACATACATGCACGCTCCAGCTGCAGAAGGTGCTGGTGACAGACATTAATTTGGTGCTTCATATCATGACACAAAAGACATCTTCCATCAAGAGTCCACACAGCCTCCTGCTCATCTGAGAATCCAGAGCACAGGTGTCCATTCACTGCCGACAGAAACGTCACGCGCAACCAGCACTTATGAGTGGAAAAAGTTACAGCCATAATGCAAACTTGGCTTCAAACCTGCCGTGACATGTTTAGATGCTTTAACTTCTTTTGTATTTGTTTTTTAGTTTTTTTTTTTTTTTTTACAAAAAAAATATATTTTTTGTTTCTAAATGAAGAGTTCAGATGCAAAAGCCTCTTAGTGCCGTTTGAAATTTTCTTCTAAAATGAGCATTTTTCTCAGACTCTTATGTTTATGTTCAGTTATTTCACTTTGATGGCAATGAAAAGAATCTATTTATTGCCATTAAAGTGAAATTACTGAAACCACACATAGGAGCCTGATAAAAATTCTCATTTTAGAAGAACATTTCAAATGGCACTTAGAGGCTTTTGCATCTGAACCCTTCAAATATATTTATAATATAATATATTGGTAATATTTTATTAAAATACATAAAAAGAAAATGTATATATTAATGCAATTTTTACTTTTACATTTTTTTTTTTTGAATATTTGATTATATTTTCTACCTGAAAATACAAGTTCTTTTCACAAGTTGTGTTTGACTATTAAATACAACACAAACAAAGCATTCTTGCTATTCTAAAAATGTATTTTTATTAATATATTTATTAATAAAATACATTTTTACACTCTTATTAGTAAATAAATATAAAATTAATACAATTAATACAAAAAGTATAAATTAATACAAAAAATATTTTTTTGTTTCTAAATATATATATATTTATATATATATATATATATATATTTTAAATATTTTATGTAGTTTACTTGAAAATACATTTTCTTTTCACCATTTGTATTTGACTATTAAATAAATCAGCCGTTGCTAATAAAAGGTTCTTGAACTTCTTAATGTATCTTTGTAAATTAAAAATAAAATGTATATATTAATACAAAAAATTACAATACAAAAAATTGTCTACCTGAAAATACAAATTCTTTTCAAAATTTGTATTTGACTACTACTAATTTTAATTTTAATTTTACTTTTCTTAACATTTATTTACTTGTACCATGTAAAGTATCATGGTATTTTTGTTAAATATATAAAGAACGCTTTTTTAAAATAATGAGTGATTTTATGTCAGTGTACCAATTAATTTTTTTAATTGAACCAATTTGATACAATCATTATGCCATGGTACTTTTGTGTAAGATACTTCAAAGAATACCACGGTACATGCTCAAAGTCCATGGTACTAATTGTAATTTTTGACACTCAAGCACACAAAAATACTCTGAAAGTACCATGATATTAAATGATTACCATGTTCTTGCACCATGGTTTATTCATGCTACTTAGCTTTTTCATGTCCAAGACAACATGGTATTAGTTTTCTGAATCTGCATTTAATTCCAAACATGTTAAACAGGAGATTATTTACCAAAACGCCACATGTGAACTTGAATCATTTAGATAACCAGTGACTATTTATAAATGTTTAAATCGTTATAGAGAGACTGTGTGTGAGTGACTTGTGGGAATGTTAGATAAACAGAGGAAAGTTACCGCTACTAAACACAACTAATGCACAGAGAACAGAACACACACACACACAGCACAATCCCACAATCCTCCACCTCCTGCTCCCAAAACCCATCTTAGCCGCTGGACTTGAAAGCAGGAGAATGTGGGAGACTTGTGTGTTTTGATGTCTGTTTGTATGTGTGTGTGAGCGTGTGAGCGCTGTATTTCAGGGTGGTGTACTGTACCCATCTGGGCAGCAGGCTGTGTGTGAGCGTGTTTCTGATGATGCGCGCACACACACACACACACACACACACAAAAAACCCTGAGGGCCCCGTGACCCCGCCGGGGCCCATGAGGTCAGCTGGGGCCAGCATCTGGTCAGGTCTGATGGTGGTCACAGGTGTTGCCAAACTCTGTGTGTGTGTGTGTGTGTGTGTGTGTAGAGAGAGTCCACAATTCACTTTGTTCCACACCTGCCAATAGCGGATCTATCTGTCTGTGTTTCTGTCTGGGAACTACCTGGCAACCAGACAAAGCACCTTCACTTCTACAAAACAGTGACTCAGAATACTTAAGCCACTGCCTAGCAATGCCCTAGTAACTACTCAGAACATCTGACAACTGTCTAACAACTGTTAAGAACACTTTAACACCACTTAGAAACACCCTAGTAACTGCCAAGAACACTAGTAACACATTGTCCAGCAAAACTAGCCAGAAGACACTCGAAATGCTGTAGCAACAACTCAAAAACAATTTAACAACTGCCTAACAACACCCTAGTAATACTCAGGCAACTGTCTAGTAAGTGCATAGCAACCACTTTGATCACCCTAGAAATGCCATACTCAGAGAAACCAGCCAAAAGACACTTGCAGTGCCATAGAAACGGCTCAAAACACTTCAGCTACTGCCTAGCAACCACTCAGAACACCCTAGTAACATCTTACTCAGAATAGCCAGTCAGAAGACACTTGCAGTGCCATGGCAACCACTCACAATACTTTAACAACTGCCGAGCAACACCCTAGCAACATGTTTCACAGAAAAACAGCCAGAAGACACTTGCAGTGCCATAGAATTATTCAAAACACTTTAGATGACTGCCTAGTAATGCCCTAGCAACTACACAGAATACTTTAGTAATGCCATACTCAGAAAATCAGCCAGAAGACACTTGCAATGCCATAGCAACCACTTACAAGACTTCAGCTACCTCCTAGCAACACCCTAGTAACTACCCAGAACACCTTGGCAGCCTTGGCCTTGTATGTGCCATCAACCACTCAGAATACACTAGATACACCAACCCCCAACCCCCCCCAAAAAAACATTGCAAAGACACTTGCAATACCACAGCAACCACTCAAAACACTTTAACTACTGCCTAGCAATGCCCTAGCAACCACTCAGAACACCCCAGTGATGTTATAAAAACAAACCAGAAGACACTTGTAGTTCTGTAACAACAACTGAGAACATTTCAGCTACTGCCTAGCAACACCCTAGTAACTATCCAGACCACATTGGCAACTGTCCAGTAAGACCACCATAGTAATGCCTTACCCAGAATAACCAAACAGAAGTGCCACAGCAACAATTCAAATCACTTTAGCAACTGCCTAGCAACACCCTAGGAAATACTCAGGAAACCCTAGTAACATCTTACGTAGAAAAAACAGCCAGAAGACTCTTGCAGTGCCATAGCAACCACTCAAAATACCCTAGTAACGCCTTACCCAGGAAAAAAAAACAAAAAAAAAAAAACAGCCAGAATGCCCCAGCAACTTCTCAAAGGACTTTAGCATCTTCCTAGCAACACCCTAGTAACCATCCATAACACCATAACAACTACTCAGAGCACCTTAGCAACTGCAGCAAATTCCACTAAAACTATATATTAGATTCTATGTAATATAAATTGCCAGCCAGCTATTGATGAACTTATATTTTATTATTGACTATTATCAGAGCTGGGTAGAAAATGATTGCATGTAATCTGAATTACGTAATCTGATTCCAAAAATTAAGTACTTGTACTTAGTTTAAATTACATTTTAAAATACTCAGACAACAGACAACAGTTAATTTTTATTGATTACATATTATTCACACAATAGCAATAAATTATTCCTAAATAATTCATAAATAATTTGTCTTTTAAACACATTAATATGCTCAAATTCATGTCGTTCTTTATTTACATGTATAGGTATTTACAAACTTTTTTTTGTCAGCCAAACCACTTTGACCTAGTAGCCTATATTATATTTATTATAATATAATAAGCAATAAGTTCATAATTAAGTAACCTTTGCAGGTTCATGGTTCTCTGATGTTGGTTAATGGTCACAAGATATACAGGTAAATAAATAATATTTCAGCTACACTTTATTTTAAGGCGTCCCTGTTAGAGTGTAATTAAACATTTAAGTCCTGAGTAATATTAATTAACTACATGTACTTTCTATATGGTTAGGACAAGGGTTTGGCTTAGGGTTACTTGCATGTAATCACGCATAATTAATTGTTGTTATAATAGTAAGTACATGTAACATAACAATGACACCTTAAAATAAATTGTTACCAATAATTCTCTCTTTTTTTGAAAGTGTTTTATTTTGACGGATGTTATTTTAAAATTATATATTTGAATTTATATTTTTTTATGATTTAATTAGTAGTTTTTCATTAAACTCTTGAACCCCCTGCAGTTCCTTTTACGAACCCCAATTTGAGAAACATTGACGTAATGCGTTTTATCTTGTTAATAACAACAAATGGAATATATTTTCTTTTTCTTTGCATTTTATATCAATATGGTACAAAATTATCCTATTTAAATCAGTGTGATAAGTGATAGAGAAGCAATTTGATATTACTTAAAATGTAATGGATTACGTTACTAACTACAGTTTTCGTCATGTAATTTGGAATCAGTAACGAATTAATATTTTTAAATAATCTACCCATTTGCCTAACTATACTTTCCAACGCTATTTTTATTCACATGTGGTGCTTGGTGTGTGTTAATTTTTAAGTTGTGGACTGTGTGTGTGTGTGTGTGTGTGTGTGTGTATGTGTGTTTATGTGTCTGTATGAGTGTGTGTGTGTGTGTGTGTGTGTGTTAGGGAGGGCAGCTGACCTGACATGTTCTAAAATAAATGCTCTTGTAAGTTCAGACATCCACCTGCATGAAACACACACACACACACAACACAGCAAACGAACACTGGAATATAAACAAGAGCATTTGGTTTGCTCTCTCTGTGCGTGTGTGTGTGCGTGTGTGTGTGTGTGTGTGTGTGTGTGTTTATGTCTGGATTTCGAAGGGTTTCTCTGGTCATTTGCAGTGACCTTTCACACTGCCAAAAATCAGATGATCCACAAAGTATGTCCTGGAAAAATAGGTGTGTGTGTGGAAAGACCAAATAATAGATCAAAACAGAATCACGCAAAGCTGTATTATCATCCCTACCTGGAGTGAGTGTTTGGAGAATGTGGTTCGATTCATGTAAATAACTGGACTTCTATATTAAACTCTGAAGAGAAGTCGCAGACGTGTTTAGCATGAACTTTTTTCACTTTGCCGTCTCTAATAACTGATTTTCCACAGTATTCCCGGAGTTTGAAGACTCTGATGAAGGATTCGAGGATTGTTTGCTACATCTTCACCAACATCCGCAGCTCCGTCGCCATGGGAACTGATGATGCAGACGAGAGAAGGCCGCTAATTGGTTCGGTCGGTTCCAGCAGCTTCTTGGACCACGGCGACTAGTTTTTAAGCTGTCTTGATGTGAGATGTGGTTTGGCTGAGGGTTAAACCCAAGAGAACACTGGGCTGAACAAGAGTTTATGTTCATTTCAACAACAGTAATGACAGCAACTTTTCTTGAAAGGTCATAATCATTAAATATTATGTATTATTTAAAATTCAGAGTGTCAAAAAAACAATCTTACCCTAGCAACCACTTATAACACCTTAGCAACAGCATACACTATTCATAAGTTTAGGGTTGGGAAGATTTGTAATGTTTCTGAAAGAAGTCTCTTCTGCTCACCAAGGCTGCAGTTATTTGATCAAAAATACTGTAAAAAAAAAAAAAAAAAAAAAAAAAAAGTGAAATATTATTAGAATTCAAAATCGCTGTTTTCTATGTGTATATCCATTAAAATATCATTTATTTCTGTGACGCAGTGCTGAATTTTCAGCATCATTACTCCAGTCTTCAGTGTCACATGATCCTTCAGAAATCATTCTAATGTGCTGATTTGCTGCTTAAGAAACATTACTGATTATTAGCAATGTTGAAAACAGTTGTACTGTTCATATTTCTGTGGAAACCATGCTAAATATTATTTTTTCCAGGATTGACAGATGAGAAAGTTGAAAAGAAAGTGCAGCAAACAGAGACGGAGAGTCTGTTGTCATTCATTTCAATGACTGAGTCTGCGCTGGACTCCTGGATGTAAGTCATTTGAAATCTGCCATCTTTGCTCTTGAGCACACTGTTTTTGTTTTGTTTTTCTCTTCCAGCCATTCATAATTTTATTAATTGGAATGTGAAATCCACACTAGTTTGTAACTAACACTTTTTGTAAATACTTAAGTATTTTATTTCAGTTGATGTTTGTTTTAAAGTTACAAATATTTCTTTCACTGGTTATAGATTTGGGATTATTTTTTAGTTTAGTTTTTATCCTAGTTTTTGTTAAAATTTTAATTAGATTTTATTTTTGTTTTATGTTGTCACTTTAATTTTGGTTAAAGTTTTAGTAATTTAGTAAGTTTTAATTTAAGTCTTTAATATTTCCATGTAGTTATTTTTATTATTATTATTAGTTTTAGTTTATTTTGTTTTAGTTACTTTAGTAATTCAAATTAAACTAAAAGAAAATGACAAATGTTTCGAAAAGTCCCCCCCATAAGTTAAAACAGTTAAGATTTATTTAGTTTCAAGTAACAAAAATGACTTTTTCTTGAAGTGTCTCTTTATTTTAATTGAATTTATTGTTCCAATATAAGAATGTTCCCTTATATGTGCTCTTATAAAGTTAAAAATGCAAATCAATTTAAGGGGCAAAAGTTAATGTATTTTACTGGTTATTACAGATTTGGGGTTACTTATTTATTTATTTATCCTGATTTTTAAAAAAAATTTAATTAAATTTTATTTTTATATTTTTTGTTTTCACTTTCATTTTAAAGTTTTAGTCATTTTTATATATTTTATATTTTTATATAAATTATTTATTATAATGTTTATAATACACATTTTTAAATATATCTTTAAAGTTTTTCTTTATTTTTTATTTATTATAGGAGGCAAAAGTTCTTACACTGGTTATAGGTTTGTCACTATGCTTCAGTTTGTATCCTGGCCACCGCAGTCGTATGTGGAAACTGGTTTGAGCAGAACGTTGTTGAGTCTCTGTGAAGCGGGGCAGATGTGAATTTTGACGGATGTGTGTGTCTCTCTCACACACGAGTGTTTCCTCTCCGGGTCCCAGCAGATGAGCGACGTCTCCGGTAACTCCAGCGAAACCGTGCGAATGTCCCGGTGACGCGCTTGGCATTGGCTGGCATTTGCTGGCACAGAGAGGCATCACTGCAGGCCATGACAATCAGCTCCAGGCGCTGACAAGCCTGTTGCTTAGCAACCCTATTGAACTTTGGCCCGCTTTACTGTGTTTCCAACACTCCTCGAGAGGGAGAGAGAGAGAGAGAGAGAGAGAGAGAGAGAGAGAGAGAGAGAGAGAGAGAGAGAGAGAGAGAGAGAGAGAGAGAGAGAGAGAGAGAGAGAGAGAGAGAGAGAGAGAGAGAGAGAGAGAGAGAGAGAGAGAGAGAAAGAAAGAAAGAAAGAAAGAAAGAAAGAAAGAAAAAGTCAGACAGACAGCATCATTCGGGCTGGAGCGTGTTTGTGTTTGTGAGACTGCAGCTCTTCTGGGATGTTTAACACTCACAAAACAACTACAGATTAATTTTTATTTTTATTTTTATCCAATACTAGATTTTTTTTACTGTATTTGTATATATGTATATGTATATTTATATTTATTTATTTATTTATTTCTATTCTTTCATTAAAAAACAAAACAAAACAAAAAAAACACACACCTTGCTATGTGTACTGCGTTAGGCTAACCGAGACTCGTCTTAGCGCTTACATATTGTTGCTTTTTTGTTGATTTTGATTGCTTCCATTGTCCTCATTTATAAGTCACTTTGGATAAAAGCTTGTGCTAAATAACTAAATGTAAATGTTATATATATATATATATATATATATATATATATATATGTATATATATGTATATATTAGTGCTGGGCAGCGATTAATCACATCCAAAATAAAAGTTTTTGTGTACATAATATGTGTGTGTACTGTGTATATTTATTATGTATATATAAATACACACACATACAGTATATATTTAGAAAATATTTACATGTATTTGCATGTCTATATTCATGTCCATATTTATATTATAAATAAATATATTTAATATATAAACAGCATTTTTTCTGAAATATATACATGCATGTGTGTATTTATATATACATAATAAATATACACAGTACACACACATATTTTATGTACATAACTTTTATTTTGGATGCGATTAATCGTTGCCCAGCACAAATTTTATGTATTTATTTTTTAATATTTCGCTCTTATAAAGACATATATTTCCATATTTTACTGTGTGAAAGCCACTAAAATTTTATTTAATATTATTATTTAATTAATATTTAATTTTTAATTAAATATTTAATTTAATTTTTTAATTATTTAATTTTTTTAGAGATTCAGATATTTGATCTATTTTATTTTATGTATTATTTTATGTATTTTTTATTTTATTTCTTTCATTTCTTTTATTATTTTATATTTTAACTTTATTTCACATTTTAGCTTTATTTTATTTATTTTGTTATTGTATTTTATATATATATATATATATATATATATATATATATATATATATATATATATATATAAGACCTGAAGCACTTCTGGGAGTTTTTTTTTTTTTTTTTTTTTTTTTTTTATTATTATTATTTTTTTTTTTTTTCCAATTTCATGAAATATTCTACTTTTGAAACTTTTTTTAACTCTTAAAACTAATAATGGTGGCTTTACCATGTTATCAGATGCTAATGTCGTGACATTTTAATAAATACCATTGTACTGAATGATTACTATATTCATGTACCATGGTCTTTATATGGTTAAATGGTATTTCTAAATTACCTTTAAGTAAGTACTGTGTAAAGCAATGCAGTTTTACTTTAAAATAATGACATTTAACTTTGAAGAAATATTTTTTTAAATTTAATATTTAAGATATTTATTTACAAATAATCAGATATTTTATTTATTGCTATAATTATTTATTAAAATTTATTTTTATGAAATTAAATTTAATATTTATTTCAGTTTATTTCATTGGTGTTTTTTTTTTTTATTTCGGTTTTGTTTTGTAGTTTTATTTTTGTTGTTTCCATTTTATTTCCATTTATTTTATTTTATTTTATCCACAGTAGTCTGAATGGAAACAGTGTTTTCCGTCGACTGCGTTCTGCTCCAAATCAAACACACTCCTGAATCTCTGGCAGCCTGTTGCGAGAGCCCTCGGTTCTGGAGCGATCGCGGATCCAAACCTCTATTTACACACGGCAGATCGTTTGCGCTCGTTTGTTAAGTCTGTCTTGCTCGACGTGTCCGAGCACATGTCCAGGAATCCCGTTCCATTGTCTGCATTTTAACACCAGAGAACTGAAACATGCTCACGATGCTTTCAATTAACCTTTTGGATTATTAGTTCAAAACCAACATCCTCTTTTGATTAGTGCTATTTTAGAGCCGTCCAGCATGTGCGTGTGTGTGTGTGTGTGTTTGAAGAGGGCGGCTAATGGTTTTAATAACGTTTACGAGAGCCTTGGTATTTCCCCTACAGCTGCATTCATTCTCTGCAAAGTGCCGAACGCTTTCTGGATGTGAAGAGAAAAAACGTCTTTAAACGAAACAGATGTGACTTTGCAGCAGGTTACAGTGTGTGTGGAGCCCAAACTTACAAGCAACACACACACACACACACACACACACACACACGCATGCAGAACAACTCCATGCATGAGACAGAGAGAATGTGAGTCCTGCAGAGTTTTATTCGCGGGAATGGTGGAAGGGAACTGACTCACTGGGTTTGATGTCTGCAGCAGTGAATCATGGGAGGATTGCAGCAGCTGGGGGGTCTCGTGGAAAGAGTCATCCTTAAAAACGCTTTGATCCGCCTTGATAAAAAGAATTACTTTACAAACTTTATTTACCAAACGCTTTTCATGCTCAAAGCTCAAAGCACCAGTAATGGATCCGAACACACTGATGTTTACTGATCGCGTATGATAAACAAACAAAGCATATGCTAATTAAAATGATATTTTTTTACCAGTTAAAATTGTCCAGTATTTACAATTTGTTTTACTAGTTTTTACAATTTTATAAAAAAGAATTGTTAAAAACAAACGTTATTTACCAAACAGTTTTTATGGTTAGAGCTCAAAGCATGAGGAATGTAAACAAAAAATCTGAAACATTGATGTTTATTGATTGCATATGACAAACGAACGAAGAAAACATATGCTAATTGAAATATTTCTACAAATGAAAATTTAACAGTATTTACAATTTGATCTGCTTTGATAAAAATAATTACTTAAATAACTTTTTTTACCAAACGCTTCTCTGGAATGCAACCAAAAACACTACTGTTTATTGATTGCATATGAAAAACAAAGCAAACATGCTAAAAATTATATTTTTACAAACTAAAATTTACCATTATTTACAATGTTTCCACAGAAGTGCATTTATTTCTTTTTATTCATAAGTTTAACTTTTGAAAATGTTTTTGTTAAAATTTAGATATTTTATTTCCTTTGTCATTATTTGTTTGATATATTTTTATTTCATGTCTGTTTCCTTTGTATTTTATTTTTATTTTTCCAGTTATTTTATTTTAATGTTTATTTTTATTTTCTTTTTTAGTTTTTTTAGTTTTATCATTTCTGTTCATTAGATGCATTTAAGTGCATTTATTTCAGTTTTTTTTACATTTTATTTGATTTTGAAGATGTTGTTTTGACACTCAGATGTTAAATGTTCTTTGTTATTAATTTACTATATACATTTTTTTTCATTTGTTTCATTTGATTAATTTTATATTTTTATTTATTTATTATTTTTTCCAATAATTTTCTTTATTTATTTTATTTTATTTCCATTATTATTATTATTATTATTATTATTATTATTATTATTATTTCAGTTTATTTAGGTGCATTTAAGTGTAAGTGCATTTATTTCAGAATATTTTGACTTTTTGTTCGATTTTGAAGATGCTGTTTTGACACTCAGATGTTAAATATTTTTTGTTGTTGTTTTTTTACTTTACATATTTTTTATTTTGGTTGTTTCATTTATTTTATTAACTTATGTATTTTATTTGTATTTAATTTATTATTATTATTATTTTTATTTTTATTATTTCAGTTTATTAGGTGCATTTAAGTTCATTTAAGTGCATTTAATTTAGTCATTTTGTTGAATAAAATAATAGGTTGCATTAAATCATTTGATTTAATTTGACAATTTTATAGGCAATTTATGCTGAAATTTATTCAGCTTGTGTTCCTTGAATGAAGCCCAACGACTTTATAGTGTTAAATCATAATATGTGTTTGTAATAACATCCAGATTCTTGCGTTTCTGAAATTCAGTGTTTTCTGAAGGGCCCCACTGTCGATCCGTGGCCCCTAAATATTTGGACATGCCATTTGATTTACTGAGGCTGTTTTCACAGTCAGAGTCTCTCTCTTTTTTTCCAGTGACCTTCAGCTTCAGAGTTGCTCTTGCTGTTTTCTCTCCACAAAACCAAACAATCAGCTCAACTCAGGAGCGTCTGAACGCAGAGGAGAGTGTAAGTCATTAGTGTCCCGCTGGGTTTCAGAACCGACACCAAACATCCTGAAATATACTGTAGCAGATACTGACATAAAATGATCTAAATATCAGTCGTCAAAGATGAGATAGAAATTATTCAAACATATAATGCATTGCGATGCTGATTGAGAGATGAAGAAATAAATGCTCCTCAGAAGATGTGAGATGAAGATCATTCCTCCGCTGAGGAACAGTGAAAGTAAAGCTTCTGGAAACAAACGCTCCTCAAAAGATCCTGATGATCAAATTTGAGATGCACTGATTTTTCTATAAAATGATTGATGGAGAATCAAGTAAAGCTGCTTCAGTCCAGTAAGAGCTCATCTGGAAATATGACTACAGTTATTCTGACGTTTACTTGATCAAAATCAGTCAAGATTTGACAGCAGAAAGGCTTTAGAGTTTTATAGGATTAAATAAGAAACGTCTCAGCAGGAAGGAAATTTATCAAAGCATCACATCCAGAGTCTTTCTTCTTCATAGTGAGTTCATAATTGTAATAAAATCCCTAATAAATCTTCATTTATGCTTCGTTGAGACACTAATCGATCCGCTGGATCAAACATCTGTAAGATTCATTCTGGAAACAATGAGGCACAGAGTCATAGCGCTACAGAAACGTCTCGGTTACGTATGTAACCCTCGTTCCCTGAAGGAGGGAACGGAGACGTCACGTCGGATGACCGACGAAATTGGGATCTCGCCAGAGAGACCAATCCACTTCGAGTGTAACTAAACGAGCCAATGGACATTGGCATGCGATTATTGCATCCAGCTGCCGCTGATCACAGCGTGAGCATAAGAGGCAGCTGATGCACCGCATCAATTATGTTTTCGCTGAGGAGCCGAGCCGGCGACCCGGCAGCTCAGCGGCGGTACAGCGACTGTGGCGACGGGACGTGACGTCTCCGTTCCCTCCTTCAGGGAACGAGGGTTACATACGTAACCGAGACGTTCCCCTTTCAGTCGGTCACTCCGAGTCACGTCGGATGACCGACGAAATTGGGATCCCTACCAAAGCGCCACAGGAGCTGCCCCTTCCAGTGCCCTGTGTAGGGCTCCTGACCCTTCCTATAAGGCAGACGATAGGACCGGGCTCTACACAGAGAAGGTCAACTACTGGTGTTCCTTGAACAACCCAAACAGTAGGACTAGGATAACACTGGGAAGCGTGCCCTTCCACTTGGTCCACTTGGAAGAGGCACACTGCGGAGTCACCTCCTCCCAGAGGGGGTTAAGTGACATTCAAACATGTGAAGTAACCCCGAAGGGCCCTATTGCACATGGAAGTCTCTGAGATGGCTCAGGCTGCATCTTTAGAGATGGCAGAACGTGGTCCGCCAGGGGAAACATGGCTCTAATAAGAATACCGTGGAATACACATATGGGATCCCGACAGGGTCTCTCATATGGGCACTAGCCTCGCACCAGATTTCAAGAATTCATTGGCTGAAGGCCTGGCGCCAGACGCCCCGCCGCGTCTGGACGCCGGAGTGCTGGAGGACTCAACAGGGTTTGCCTGGTTAAGGAACTCTCTGGAGAATTAGGCGTAAGGACGCCGCAAGCCGACTCTGAGCCGGCCCTCTCAGTGCCACTACCCGTTTGAGGTGAGAACACAGGAGGAAACCGGTTCGACACGTAGGCTATAAAACCTAGCGAACGTGTTGGGAGTCGCCCAACCCGCAGCTCTACAGATGTCTGCTAGCGAGGCACCACGAGCCAGCGCCCAGGACGATGCGACACCCCTAGTGGAGTGAGCACGCAACCTGAGTGGGCAGGGCACACCTTGTGCTTCGTAGACCAAGGTGATGGCATCCACTATCCAGTGGGCCATCCTCTGCTTGGAGACAGCCTTCCCCTTCTGCTGTCCTCCGTAACAGACAAAGAGCTGTTCTGAGGTCCTGAAGCTCTGAGTTCTATCCACGTACTGACGCAGTGCGCGTACAGGACAGAGCAAGCTAGGGCTGGGTCTGCCTCCTCCAGGGGCAGCGCTTGCAGGCTCACTACCTGGTCCCTGAAGGGCGTGGTAGGAACCTTGGGCACATAGCCGGGCCGGGGCCTCAGTGTTGCACTGGAGTCAGCCGGCCCAAACTCAAGGCACGACTCGTCGACCGAAAATGCCTGCAGGTCCCCCACCCTCTTGATTGAGGCCAATGCAGTCAGGAGTAGGGTTTTCATAGAAAGAAACTTCAACTCGACTGACTGCAACGGCTCAAAGGGGGCAGTTTGTAGGGCTCTTAGCACCAAGCCAAATCCCAAGAGGGAAGGGAGGGAGGCCTCGGAGGATTTAACCTCCTGGCCCCCCTAAGAAACCTGACGACCAGATCGTGCTTCCCCACCGACCTCCCCTCTATGGGGTCGTGGTGGGCAGAAATAGCAGCAACATATACCTTAAGGGTGGAGGGGAACAGCCTACGCTCCAACCCTTGTTGCAAAAAGGAAAGCACGGCTCTGATCAAACATCTCCGGGGGTCCTCCTGGTAAGAGGAACACCATTCGACGAACAGGTTCCACTTCAGCGCATAGGCCCGTCTTGTGGACGGTGCTCGTGCTGAAGCGATAGTGAGCGCTACCTCCCGGGGCAGGTCACCTAGAACCTCCGCGTCCCGTCCAGGGACCACACATGAAGTTTCCACAAGTCTGGACACGGGTGCCAGAGGGTGCCCCGTCTCTGAGAAAGCAGATCCTTCCTCAGAGGAATCGGCCAGGGAGGGGCTGTCGCGAGGAGCATGAGTTCCGGGAACCAGGTCCTGTTGGGCCAATATGGAGCCACTAACAGGACCTGCTCCTCGTCCTCCCTGATCTTGCACAATGTCTGTGCTAGCAGGCTCACTGGGGGAAACGCATACTTGCGCAAGCCCTGGGGCCAGCTGTGTGCCAGTGCATCCGTGCCGAGCGTTGCCTCGGACAGGGAGTAGAACCACTGGCAGTGGGTGGTTTCTGGAGATGCAAACAGGTCTACCTGAGCAACTCCGAACCGACTCCAAATCAGCTGGACCGCCTGGGGATGGAGTCTCCACTCCCCAGGAAGTGCCGCTCGAGACAGCTCGTCGGCCGCCTGATTGAACACTCCTGGGATGTGGATGGCACGAAGGGACCTCAGATGCTTCTGACTCCAGAGGAGGAGGTGGCGGGCGAGTTGCGACATGCGACGGGAGCGCAAACCGCCTTGCCGGTTGATATAGGCAACGGTCGCAGTGTTGTCCGTACGGACCAGAACGTCCCTGCCCCGAAGGCGCCCTCTGAGGCGGCACAGGGCAAGGCGTACTGCCAGCAACTCGAGGCAATTGATATGCCAACGCAGAAGGGGGCCCGTCCAACCCCTGATACTGCGTGCCCGTTGTACGTGGCACCCCAGCCGGTGGTCGAGGCATCCGTGAATACCACAGCATGCCTGGATACCTGCTCCAGGGGCACTCCTGCCCGAAGGAACGAAGGATCTGACCACGGGCTGAAGGTCTTGCGGCAGGCCGGTGTAATCTGAACCCGGTGAGTACCGCGTTTCCACGCCCACCTCGGGATTCGACCATGGAGCCAGTGCTGAAGCGGTCTCATATGGAGCAGACCGAGCGGAACTATGGCCGCAGCTGCAGCCATATGCCCCAGGAGCCTCTGAAAGAGTTTCAGTGGGACCGCTGTCCTGCCTGATAAAGTCTTGAGGCAGTTCAGCACCGACTGAGTACGTTCCTGGGTGAGGCGTGCTGTCTGGTTGACCGAATCCAACTCCATGCCGAGAAAAGAGATCCTCTGCACTGGCACGAGTTGCTCTTTTCCCAATTGACCCGAAGGCCCAACTGGCTGAGGTGCCTGAGCACCAGGTCCCTGTGTGCGCACAACAGCTCTCGAGACTGTGCAAGTATGAGCCAGTCGTAGAGGTAGTTGAGAATGCGCACACCCCGTTCTCTCAAGGGAACAAGGGGCCGCCTCTGCGACTTTGGTGAAGACACGAGGCGAAAAGGGACAGCCCGAAGGGCAGGACCTTGTACTGATATGCCCGACCATCGAACGCGAATCGCAGGAATGGCCTGTGTCGCGGGAGAATCGAAACATGAAAGTACGCGTCCTTCAGGTCGATTGCTGCAAACCAATCTAGGGGACGGACGCATCCAAAAATGCGTTTCTGCGTCAACATCTTGAACGGCATCTTGTGAAGTGCACGGTTCAAAACTCGCAGATCCAAGATCGGTCGTAACCCACCGCTTTTCTTGGGCACAATGAAGTAAGGGCTGTAAAACCCCGACCTCATATCGGCTGGAGGGACCGGCTCTATTGCATCCTTCGCCAGTAGGACTGCAATCTCCGCGAGCAAGACAGGGGCATCGACGGCTTTGACTGAAGTGAACCGGATGCCCCTGAACTTGGGGGGGACGCCGGGCGAACTGAATCGCATAGCCGAGTCTGATGGTCCGCAGGAGCCACCGGGACGGGCTGGGGAGCGCTAACCAGGCTCCGAGAGACCGCACCAGCGGGGCCAACGGGTCCACCGACATGCCCGCGGTGGGGCAGCGAGGTGGAACACAGGGACCGGCCCCAGGGCCTGTGACGGCCTGGCCTGTGACGGCAGGGGGCGGGGTCTGGGTGTGTAGTGTAGCACTCACCTGATTTCTCCTCGCGTGGGAGGAGACACAGGAACCCGGCTTGAGGCTTGTGACAGCCCGGCGTTTGACGACTTGAAGCGGGGACTGGAGTGCTACTGCCCTTACCTGGTTCCACGAATGGGCAGGAGGGGTGCTCTTGGGCAACCACCCGCTGCCTGCTGGCGAGAGAGGAGGAGGGAAGCGATCCTGTGATGCACGGATCACCACTCTCCTCCTCTTGAGACCCGGAGATTGAGGAGACCGCTCTTTACTGATGTTTTGGGTACCGCTGGCTGCTGGGCCAGAGGCGGAACAAAATGAACAAAAGATACTCCACCCGGCCCTCCTCCGGGGGAGGGAGTGGTGCAGTCACCATCTCCCGATGAGCAGTCTCCTCCATCTCTGGGTCGACCGTCCCAGGGCCTCTTGCACTTGCGCTTGCCGCCAGGTTTGGCGGGGGCCTGGACGGGCTGGGCGTCCTGCCTGCGACCGGCTCCACGACGCTGCCTGGTGAAAGGCTGCTGCGGCTGCGTGGGAGCGGGGGCGGCCGCAGGGGGGCGCCCACGGCGACGAGCAGGCTGAGTGGCTGCAGCCGGAGTGGAAGCAGCAGGTTTCCTCCGGCGCATGATGTGTTTGCCTCAGTCTGCTTCTGGGCTGCCGAGAACTGCTGGGCAAAGCTCTCGACAGCGTCGCCGAAAGGGCCGGTCTGTGACACGGGAGCATTCAGGAACTGTACCTTCTCCTGCTCCATGTCAGCGAGACACAGCCAGAGATGGCGCTCCTGGACATCGCACGACCCAGAGACTGTGCGGTCACCTTCGTCACTCGTAGCGCGAGGTCCGTCGCAGCACGCAGCTCATGTAGAACCGCCAGGTCGTGACCACCCTCGTGCAGGTCTTTCAGTGCTTTGGCCTGGTGGACCTGCAGCAACGCCATAGCGTGGAGGGCGGAAGCCGCCTCCCCACAGGCTCTATAAGCACTGCCAGTTAGACCTGACGAATACCTAGAGGCCCGTGAGGGGAGACACGGATCACCCCGCAGGGTGGAAGCGGCTGTTGGACACAGTTGCATGGCCACAGACCGTTCCACCGAGGGGATGCCCGCATACCCCAAAGCGGCTCCACCATCGAGGGTGGTGAGAGCGGAAGAACTACAAGATGTGTTTCGGGCAGTGAAAGGTGCCCTCCACGATCTTGTCAGCTCCTCATGCACTTCCGGAAAGAATGGCACCGGAGGGGGGGCGCTGAGAACCAGCGCCACCCCCACCGAGGAACCACTCGCCCAGCCTCGAAGGATCGGGACACGGTGGCTTTTTAGGATTCCACACGAGCCCGACATTCTCGGCGGCCCGGGAAAGCATAGCCGTCATCTCTGGGTCTGGCACGGACAACGCTACCACACCCGAAGGGGGCAACGCAGCCGGGTCATCATCCCCGGAGAGAGAGGGCCCGCCCTCCGATGCAGTGATCGACATCTGGTCGTCAGAGGGGGCACCGAAGGAAACGCGTGGCCAGCGCGCTCCTTCGGCAGCTCCACCGGCTGCGGAGTGCTTGAGGGGTGAGGAGCTCCACTTGGGGAAGCCCTCACCGTAATCCTCAATCACCTCTGACTCCACCGGATCCAGTGTGCACGCCGGATCACGGCAGGCAGAGGGACTCTGCCATGTTTGACATAGCAGAGTCGCACTCCGAGATGGTCATGTCCCCGCAAGAAGAACATGAACCATCCACGAAAGCCACCTCAGCGTGCTGAATGCCCAGACACGTGAGGAAGCGATCGTGACCGTCCTGAGGCGCCAGGAAACGACCACACCCAGAAACGCACGGGTGAAAAGACATCTTTAAAAAGACGCGATCACCCGTGTTGCTCTTTTAGAGAAATTGCTCTTTCAGAGAAATGCTCTTTTAGTGCTGAAGCACGCAGGGGAGCTGGCCACCGCACACTCCTAGTGTGGCTGTCAGCAGGAAGACGATCTTTCTCTCCCGGACACCGTGACCACCGCTGCCGCGCCGTAACGCCCGCACTCGCTCGCAGAACACTCTCTTGGAAGGGAGAGCAGTAGCTTTAACCACTACCGCTCGGCTCCGAAGCGAAAGGATAATTGATGCGGTGCATCAGCTGCCTCTTATGCTCACGCTGTGATCAGCGGCAGCTGGATGCAATAATCGCATGCCAATGTCCATTGGCTCGTTTAGTTACACTCGAAGTGGATTGGTCTCTCTGGCGAGATCCCAATTTCGTCGGTCATCCGACGTGACTCGGAGTGACCGACTGAAAGGGGAACTACACTCCTGTATGTTTGAAAGTAAATGTGAGCATTGTTTCATCAGGCAAAACACTTTGCCTGTGGTTTCCAGGCATTATTATTTTTTATATTTCGTATCAGTTTTTATTTTTATATTTTCTGTTTTCATTTTAATTTTAAAGTATGAACAGTTTTGTTAAGTTTATTTTTCTCTATTTTTATTCAATTTTATTTCAGTTTTAGTTATCCTAGTACATCAAGTAACTAAATTAAACTGAGAAATGTCTTCGTTTTTTAAATTCGGTTTTCATTTTTCATTTAATTTTTTGTTTTAGTGAACTTAATAATTCTGTATTATTATTATCATCATTAACTAAAACTAAAACCATAAAAATTGTTATAAAATAAAATAACTGAAAAAAAAGAATAAAATGAAATATAAAAATACTTATGTCACCTAGTTGCCCAAGCAATATTTCTCATTTTAATTAAGTTTAACTTGATGTACTGAAATAACTAAAACACAGAAACAAATAAAAATTAATAGAACTTATATTGACATATAAAGATATACTAATAAAAATTAATAAAGACAAAAACACACATAAAAATCCTTATTTGAAATTAAATGTTACCTGAAGTAGAATATAAAAAATTTAAACTTATTTTATTTCAGCTAGCCACCAAAGCAACATTTCTCAGTTCTATTTAGTTAAAGTTGATGTACTAAAATAAGTAAAACTGAATAAAAATTTATTTAAAAAAATAATAATAATAATAAAAACAACAAAAATTACTTATTTGAAATGAAATAATGTTAACTGAAATAAAAGTTGCCAAAACAACATTTCTCATTTTAATTTAGTTAAATTTGATGTACTGAAATAACCAAAACTGAATTCATATTTAATGAAAAACTATAGATATGTTTTTGGAAAAAACAACAACAAAAATTCCTTACTGGAAATAAAATAAACATTAAGTGAAATAAAATATTATTAAAAAAAAAAAAAAACTTTAAACTTTAAAATAAAAATGGATAATACAAAAACAAAAATTCAAAATATTTGTAAAAACTGCAATGCAAAAATAACACTGTTGCTATGTGGTTGCTAGAGTGGTGATTTCGTCTCAAGTTTGTGAGATTTTCTGCTCTCTAAATATGACTCGTGTGAATCTTTCCGTCTCTGTTGGGATGTGTTTTACAGTCGCTGTGCTGTAGATTACATGAGTGTCCTGTAGTGAATGCAGTCTGTCTGTCATTCTCTCACACCTGCATTAGCGCCGCTGCAGTAAAACACATTCCCAGTTTCATGTGGCATTTTTCCACAGATGTGACGGCCATAAGAGGAAGTAATTGCATGTGTGTGTGTGTGTGTGTTTGTGTATGTGTGTGTGCTGCACATTCCTGCACCTGTGTGTGTGTGTATGCTGGCGGATGGAGATATAATTGGAAGCTCTGTTTTCTGCGTGGTCAGATCAGGGGTTTGGGGTTGAGCGCGGGGGGCTCCAGGGCAGAAATTGGTCCCAGCTGTCAAGTCAAAGCTTGAGGAGCTGATGGACAAACACATGCATTCATCTGCAGCTACAGGTACAGACCCAGAGAGGCGTCAGGTGCTGCTCGCGATTCTCCTCAGTGTTCAAATCATCTCTTCTGTCCCACACTCCTGTCAAATTCATCAGAAAACTATGGAAGTCTGTTTCCACCACAGAATAATAAAAAATATAAATAAATAAGACAATTGTCACTTTTTATCTCTCATTTCCTACTTTTTTCCCCAGAATATGACTTTTTTTCTCTGAAGTCGCAATTCTGACTTTCTTGCAATTCTGTTTATATTTCACAGTTGGATTTAGAGTTGATCTCTCAATTCTGCATTTTTCTTGCAAATCTGACTTTTTCTTAATTCTGAGTTTGTGTCTTGCAATTCTATTTTTATTGCAATTGCATTTTTATCTTATAGTTCTGATTTTTCTCTGAATTTAGAGTTGGTCTTATTTCTCACAGTTCTTTCTCACAATTCTGAGTTTATATCTCACAATTCTGGCTTTTTTTTTCTTGCAATTCTGCATTTAACTCATATTTCTGAATTTATATCTTGCAATTCTGACTTTTTTTCTCTGAGTTTATAAAAATTCAAGCTGGCAGCTGCACTGTAAGAAAATCCTTGACATTTACAGTAAAAATTAGCAGCTGTGTTTGCCAGAACTTTACTGTAAAAATAAAGCAGCAACATTTAGGTTTTACGGATTGAACTTTTTAAATTTAAACTAAAAACATTTTGCATTAACTGATATAATGTTAATATCATTCTACAGAAGTAATAAAATCTGTTTTGTACCTTTATAATTCACTGACAATCACTTAATAAATAAATAGTCACATGATAAATCAAAGCTTGTCAACTTTTTTTTTCACAAGCTTAAATTAATATTAATATACAGAAGGTCCCCAGTGTCAGACACACAAATACAAACAGCATCATGGTAACACACAACACTATCAAATAATGCAATAATCATTATTTTAACAACATAAGAACACAACACTACTGTACATCTGTACATAACTGATAACAAAACTAAGAAACAACAGTTATGAAAAACCATCAAATGTGAAGTTTCACTCTTGATGGTTTTATTATAGCTGCATATTTCATCAAGTGAAATCATATTAATTTACCAATCTTAAACTACCAAAACAATTTTTGTTTTAACTTTAAAATGTACTGATAACTATGACAGGTAGTAAAATAGAAAGCCATGTGATGAATCAGTGCTCATTGTAAAAGTAAACTGTCCATAATAATCATATATATAATCATATATAGGGATGCTAATTAGCATAAAATGTAATGCAAAACACTCATATATCCACATACATTACTGATGGCAAAAATAACAAAAAAAGCTATTTAAATAAAACATAATCTCATGTGATGAGTCACACCGGGACATCTGGAAATGTCATTTTACCGTTTTTTTTTTTTTTGTTTGTTTGTTTTTTTTAACCATAAACTGTAAATTATATGGTAATTCATCATTTTCACATAGAAAACAAACAAACATGAATATGACAGTATTTTATGGTAAACGTACATATAATCCAATGTTGAATCATTTACATTTTTTTAACCATAAGATAACTTATCATTTTTATTCTTTTACTAAAGCATTGTTTATTGTAGAGAAAAAAAAAGAAAAACAAAATACAGTGCAGCTTAACATGAAGAGAACTGTGTGTGTGTGTGTGTGTGTGTGTGTGTGTGTGTGTGTGTGTGTCTGTGTCTGTGCGTGTGTGTCTGTGTGTGTGTGAGGGGTGTGTGTGTTGTGAGGCTGGGCTGCTGGGAATGGCAGGTTGCCATGGCGCTGTGTCCATAGTGACGTGGGATTATTGTCATTATTATGATTATTATGGGCTTTGGACATGCCAGAGCAGTTCAATGAGGCTGGCCGCACCTTCCTGCATCCATTCACATTCATTTGGCTTCTGCAAATAAATATTTATCAGTCAGAGTGGGCGAACGCTTTGTTAGGCTTGATAATTCCTGCCGCTTTGGGCAGAGACAGGCAGGAGGGGTTCTGGGCACAGGACGTCCTTCAGGGGTCAGTGGACCACAGCGCAGCCGCTCCACGAGAAACTCCAGAGTCCAGCCGCAGAGTTTGAGTCTGAGATCCTCATTGAGATCAACACGTCTCCTCTGGAGTCTCAGAGATCTCAAACTCTGTTCAGACTGGACAAGAGATAGATCAGATCTCAGTCAGGGTTATTATAGTTAACTAAAACCATGAAAAACTTTTGTTTCTTGAAATATGATATTCTTTAACTAAAATAATTTAATATATATATATATATATTAAAAAAAAAAACTTACTATATTTCAGCTGTTGCCAACCTGATATACTAAAATAAACTAAAAAAGAAAATAAAAATTTGAAAAAAAAAAACATTTGAACAAAACAACTAAAACTGATAAATATGTAAAAAAAAAACAAAAAAACAAGAAAATTACTAAAACTTTAACTAAAATAAAAATATAAAAATAAAAACTATTGTAAAAAACTGTAATAACTTGATGATACTAAAATAATACTGATCTCAAAATGAAATAAATGTCCCCTAAAATAATCTGAACTGCTCTCCACATTCATTTTATTAGTGACTCATTTGGGTCTGATTTACTTCTCTTTAGAGTATTTAAGAGATTTAAAATCTATTTAAATTTTAAAAAGTATTTAATATATATATATATATATATATATATATATATATATATATATATATATATATATATATATATATATATATATATATTCCAGAAAATATATTTTTATTTTTGGAATAACGTACAAAAATAAAAAATAAATAAAAATTATATTCTAAGACTTATATACTGGAAAAGACTGTACATTTGATGAACGATTATGAAGACATTTTATTTTTTTTAGGAATAATGTGCATAAATAAAAAAAAAAAAACGTGACATTCTGGAAAATACGGTAGGCCTACATGTTGATGGAAGGTCAAAAAGTGTTTTTTTTTTTGTTTGTTTTTTTTGGAATAATATGCACAGTTCGCAATAAGACTTAGAACCCAAATGAAGAAAGTAAATGTGTTTCATGATGTTCACATGGTAAAACATAACCAGTCTGAGCTCGTACATAAGCATAGTCATGTCTGTATGTGCGTACATTAAAGTCTTGTTTTGCTCTGCTGGTTTGAGAAGTGCTCAGAAGTTGGATAATGTGTAGGTGACGCTGAGGATCTTCATGGATTAACCAACATCCTGCAAATGTCTTCAGCTTTAACCCCAGAACCTCATTTCTGATGCCCTCTCCTCTTTCTTCTGCCTCCAAAGTAAATAAACCTTCATCTGAAGCGCAGCGAATGGCTGCCGGACTCCTAACCGCAGCGCGGAGAGCAGTTTTTATCTGCTCCGCTCTTTTTACACATGGTGCAGTGGCACAGGCAAGCTTTGAGGCCGTTCATTTCTGCGGGCAGAGGAGTGCGCCGCTCTCTGCTGCTCTTCCAAAAGGAAGATTATTTCAAAAAGAGGCCTATCTGCTGAGCCCGCACTTTTCCTGTATCAAACCCGCCTTTCAACAGCCGCCCCGCGATGCTCCCGCTTTCAACATGCACTTTATGAGCAGCTTTAGGCCTGTGAGATGCAAATGTTCCCGAGAGGAGAACCTGTCAGACGCCCGATAATCGTGATTGACGTGTGACCCGCGCGCGGATTACAGCTGGCCAATCTATCGAATATGCACCGTATATTTGTGATGTTGCTGCCGATATATACAAAAAATCGAGCAACATGTAATGTATTTTTAATGCATTTCATTATTTGTCCTAAATGTGTTATTTATTAAACTGCATCTCTACTTCAGAGCAAAAACTGGTTGGCGAATTTTGATTCGTTTACATGAATCAGCTCAGAATTGATTCAATGATTCATGTGCAAAAATATGTGTAGGCCATGTTGCTATTTATATAGGTGGATGTAGTTAACAATTAAACATTATTTTTAGTATTCCTTTAGTCAAAAGAGCATGGAAAACATGTCTTAGTTTATCTATTTTTTACTGTGCTGTAGTTATGATATTAAACATTTTGATTCTAATTGGCAACAATTTCTGTTGGTTCATCTGACTGGGAAAAAAAAGCTGTTACAAGCAAAAAATGTTGATATTGATTGGAGATTGTCAAAATTGAGCAACATTGTGATTTAAAAAAATCATCATTAAAGAGCAGGTTATATACCCTACAGCAGGTTTAAATGCATCTAAGGTCAGAAAATATTGTAATTTTCTGTAAAGCTGCTCTGCAACGATTTTGCAATGATACAAATAAAATTGAATTGAATTGGTTCAGAGAGGGGTACTTGTGCAAGTTAGCAAGCGCCACCTTTACAAAAAACAATAATATAATGCCCCAATCCACGAATCGTGCCCACAGCTAAAGTTTAGCTGCTAACACTTAACAAAACAATAATGGTGGATACGTTAGCGGAGTGCTAAAATGACTACCCTTACGAAAAAGAAGTTTATTTAAGTGTGCTATTAGTATACTTCTTTTAAACTAAAAAAAAAAAATAGGAAAGTATACTTTTAGTCTACTTTTTATGTACTTCTCAGAAATGTACTTAAAATGACATTTAAGTATACTTGACATACTTGGAAAAAGTCTAAATATATGTGCTCCTAGAATCCGTGTTTTCATTGTTATATGGTTATATGTTATATGGTCTTCTTTACAGAATTTCCAAAAAAAAAACAAAAAAACACAAATGAAGAAGAAACTGAAACAACAGATGTTTCCACGTGTAATCTAACATGATCATCAGACATAAAACAGCATCAAAACTGTGTAACGTTATGGAATAAAATGTCACCAATGAAGAAGTAATAATGACTGTCAAGCTTTGGGGTGCTGATCGACTCCATCTACGTTTTGATTATCATTCTGAATCCTTTTTTCAGCTTTTTGTTCAAAATGTTGTTTATTGTTTTATTTATGAAACTTACCCACATTCAAGTGTTTAAAAAAATAATGCATGAAGCTAGAATAAAATGTTTTTGTTTACAAGCAGATACTCTTTCTTTTGATGTTTTGTATGTTCAGATATTCATATAATAAAATATATACAAATTAATACCTACATAGGGACATAGTAGTATACTTAAAGTATGAAGTAAAGTTCACCTAAAAAAACGTACGAGTATACTTTAAATATAAAACTACTAAACTAGTAGTTTACTGAGACTATACTTCAAAGTGTACTAAAAATGCTACTACAAGTATTTAATTAGTAAACTATCAGCATACCTTTAAGTTAACTTTTAGTATAATTGTAGTACAAGCTAAAAACATTGACGTAAACTAGTTGTGTACACAACGTTTACTACTGTTATACTTAAAGTATACTTAAAAGTATATTTTATATAATAGAAAGTGGGCCAATTTAGTCCCAAGGAGTACTGAAATAGTATACTAACAAGTATACTACAAGTACACTGATATTTGTATACTTACTACATTAAGTATATTTAAAAATATACTTGAACTTTACTTGAATATACTTAATAAAATAAACTTGAAGTATACTACTTTTTGGTAAGGGTAACTGATGAAACAATACAGTTTGTAAACTAAAATATGTCTACATTCTTTATTATTAAATAAAGTAATTAGAGCAACGACAGTCTACATTAATTGACACATTCGGGTTCACAGCAAATTATCAGAACTATTTCAGTAAGACAGTAATATCGTGGTTTACATTGTTGGTCCAAATAAAGAAGGTACGGACTTATCTTTCATGGACATGCGTTTAGCGAATCCCGAGTTGAACTCTCCAAGATTAGAGAAGCAGTCCTCAGTAAAATGAGGAGAACACAACAAAAGGTTTGAATTGTATTGCTATGGTATCGTGAAAAAAAAAATATTTTAATCACTGATTCTTCACGGCAATGAAAACTAAACAAAGTTGCTTTCACAGCGCAGAACATAGCGTCTTCTCGACATGATGTGTAAACACTAACTAGCAGAAGTGTTTGTGGGCAGGTCAGAGCGGTCGTATTTCACGTGGAGGCGGGGATTATGCAAATGTGTTACCTAGTGACGTATATTCGAAAATATGACGACTCGCTAAGGCGATTCAGAGTCAACTCTTTCATTTGAGAGACAATATCTTTATTTATCACGCACTTTTTTGATTAACAATTTTGCAGACAGTTTACATTGAAGGATATCTGTTACAAACTGCAAAACAGATATTTCTCAAAAACCCACATGACCTGCTCTTTAAAATTTCATATATATATTTTTTTTACAAATGTTTTATGTATTTTTTATTATTTATTATATTTTGTATTATTTATTTAGAGCAAAAATGCCATTAGAGTTCATAAGTTTGATTAATTTACATGAATCTGTTCATGAACAGTCTGAATGATTCAATATATATATATAAAAAAATGGCAAATGTGTGTGATTTTTTTTTTTTTTAGTATATATATATATACACAGTATAGAGAGCTCATGTTGCTTGAAAAATTTCTGTTGATTTGAAATGATGCTTCCTCTGAAAAAAAAGGTTTTCTTTTTTTCTTTTTTTTTTCTTTTTGCCATTTCAGAGCAAAAATATTGATGTTTATCAAGGATTGTCAAAATTGAGCAACATTGGGTTTATCTACTATATTTTTAAAGTATTTTTTCTAAACGTGTTAGAGCAATAAATGGCATTAGAGTTGGTAAAGTTGATTTATTTATACAAATCAGTTACGAATTGATTAATGATTACTATGATCTTAGTGTTCATTTAGTGGAAAAAAAGTGTTTTAACTGTGCTGTAGTTATGTAATATGAAACATTTTGATTGTAATTGGCAATTTTTTCACCATTTCAGACCAAAATATTGAGATGCATATAAAAAAATGGCAAATGTGTGTGATTTTTTTTTTTTTTTTTTTTTTAGTATAATACTACAATTCAAAAGTTTGAGGTTGGTCGGTGAGATTTTTAGCAAAGTTTTAGAAATAAGTCTCTTTTGCTCACCAAGGCTACATTTATTCACAAATCACAAATACAGTAAAAACAGTAATATTGTGAAATGATGTTACAGTTTTAAATAACTTTAATTATTTGAGTATATTTTAATATGTAATTTGTTTAAAAAAATTGTTGTGCTGCTTCACATTTTTGGCTTCACATAATTTTGATGATTATTAATAATAAAAACAGCATTTATTTGAAATACAGTTATGTTGTAAGATTATAAATGCCACTTTTTTATCTGTTTAATGCATCTTTGCTGACCCCAAAGTTTTTAATGACAAATTTATCTAAAAATAAATCTTAATGTCAAAACCTTGCAGAGATTAACAGGCCATTACGAGTATTTGCATTGTACACAGATGATGTATTTATGAAGTTGTTGTTGTATTATATGCATTATAATGCATGTGCTCAGTAAAATAGGCCAGTGTAGTGTCTATGTCAGCTTACTCAATAGCTTATGAAATATTTTAGTAAGCAGCTTTCAACTCTGGCCTTTGAGTCTTAAATAAGGCATGGTTTCATTTCGCTCTACAAACCTTCTCATTTAGACAAACCTGTTTTTCTTTTGTTTTTTTCAGGAGCGGATGTGCCCCGCACTTGAACTCGGGCAGGATTTTTTTCGGTTGTGAAGCCTGTGGCACCTGTACCAACCGCAGGACCATCTGCTTGGCATTCAGTGTCCAATAACACATTTCTGGGATAAACTCTCTCTCTCTCACACACACACACACACACACACACACACACACACTCAGGCAGAGGTTGGTGGGTGGTGGAGAGGCTGTGGGCCGACCGCTGGTGAGGAATGACAGAGGTCTGTTAGACACATTGTTTTAATTGCGATGTGAAGATGCCCCAGCTGGGCTCTGGGAGGAGCGGGACGGTTATCCGGGGAGGTCGGGATGGGAATTTTTAGGGGAGAATTCTGTCCGAAGGAATGTGCTGTAACCCGATCTGTAAATGAAGAGAATCAAAGAGTATTAACAGCGTTTTGCTGGCCCTCGCTGCCCCTCGGCCGAGGCCACAGGTGTTTGGCAAAAACTGTGTTTTGTGGAGGAAAATCTGCAGGCTGTGTTTATGTCATCATTCCTGCGACTCGCTCTCTCCCCTGCAAACTGGAAAACCGGAGGAATTCAACAAAATGCATTTGCTGTTCCTTCAAACTCCCTTTTCTCACTTTTTTTCTTTCAGCTCACTCCCATCCTTCTTTGCTTTTTTCTCTCTTTCATCTGCAAAATTTCTCATGGAAAATAATCTACATATTCTTTATAATATTTATTTATAATAAAAAAATATAATTTCATATTTTAAATGAATCATATTATACAATATTATATTCTATAAAACATTTTATTTTATATAAAATATATATAAATTAAATATATTTATATATGCATTTTATATGTAGGCCTAAATGTATTTAAAATACATACATATATATTTTAATGATATCTTAAAATTTAATTAATACAATATAAAAAGGTAAATGTTTTATTTAAAATAAACAGTTGCGATATTAAAACAGGATATCAATAAATATATGTGAAAATATCCTGTAAATATATATGGATATTACATTATTAATCATATGATGTATTCCAAAAAAACATTTTGTATTTTATCTGTATTAATTATATAGAGAATTTAAATGTTTAATATATATGTATTTTATATTATTTTTTGGTGAAATACAAATATTTTTAAAAATAATTAAATATATATATATATATATATATATATATATATATATATATATATATATATATATATACACAAATATTTAAATTGTTTTTAAATTAAACAAAGATATTAAAACAGTATTTTAATATATAAACACACACACACACACACGTATATATATAAACACACACACACGATATATACATACATATATATATATATATATATATATATACACAAATATTTAAATTGTTTTTAAATTAAACAAAGATATTAAAACAGTATTTTAATATATAAACACACACACACACGTATATATGTAAACACACACACACGATATATACATACATATATATATATATATATATATACATATATATATACACACACACATATATATATATGAAACATGATGTATTCTGTAAATCATATATATATACTGTATATATTATATATATGCGTATATATTAGTGCTGTCAAATGATTACATAATATATATATATGTGTGTGTGTGTGTGTGTACTGTGTATATTATATATTTATATAAATACACGCATGCATGTATATATTTAAGAAAAATATGTTGTGTTTATATATTAAATATATTTATATATGATATAATTTACATGAATATATATATATATATATATATATATATATATATATATATATATATATATATATGCAAATACATGTAAATATTTTCAAAATATATACTGTATGTGTGGGTCTTTATATATACATAATAAATATACACAGTACACACACACATTATGTAAACAAAAACTTATTTTGTATGCTATTTGTTTGACAGCACTATATATATACTATATATTATAAAAAAATGATATATTATTTAAAACTATAAAATTAAGTTGTTTGTTTTATTTTTTTCTCCTGAAATGGAATGAAATTGTTTAAATGTACAGCAAATTGAGACTTTTGCTTAATTTGTTTTTCTCCTTAGAAAAAAACCTCACAATAATCTCACATGTGTTTTGTGTTTCAGAAGAGACCTCAACAGCGTCTCAGACTGAGCTCAGTCTTCTTCCAACACACCAAAATCTGCAGTCCCAAGTAAGAGATCTCAATATGAACTCACACATTTCTTACTAGACTCTTCTGAAGATCGTCTCTGCCGAATACATGGAGCGGCGATAGACGAAGCTCAGAATAAGCCAGGATGGTTTCTCTCCATCATGTGACCGCTAATGCTTCACAGAGATCTCTGACGTGTGTTTGCAGTCCTTTCCCATCTAATCACTAATTGCGGTATGATATCCAAACACTTCCCGCTGTAATTCCACTGACCCAGATAGACCCGGCCGAGGAGGAGATCCATTTGATCCTTGATTAAATCTGCGGCCGCGGATCAGCATTCGCTGTCTGAGCTTTAACCCCTCGAACACAAGAGACCTTCACGTTACACATCAACATCGCATGTAGATCTGCTCCTGAACAAGCACAGATAATAAAGGACATCTCAAATCTGCTTTGCTGTGTATCTGCACACGTCTCCAGACATCGAGAGTCGCGGGCTTAAAGGCTTAGTGTGCATCCTCATTGTGTCAGAATTAAGATGTTTTAGCATTGTGCGCTTCAGAAAGAGACTTGTGCATTAATCTTCATCTCTTCAGGAGGAACTTGCTTTATTTGATTTGCTTAAAGGGATGGTTCAAGCAAAACCAGTATTCATTCACCATCATGTCTTATGAAAAATAGCTATAGCTGTCAAGCTCCAAAAAAGACACCATAAAAGCAGTTCTGAATGCACACAATGCTTTATTTGAGGAACAGACTCCAATTTAAAGAGAGAGTTCACCCAGAAATGACATTTGCTAAAAATGTGTTCACTCTCAGATCATCCAAGATTAGGATGAGTTTGTTTCTTCATCAGATTTGGAAAAGTGTAGCGTTCCATCACTTGCTCAGCAATGGGTGCTCTGCAGTGAATGGGTGCCGTCAGAATGAGAGTCCAAACAGCTGATAAAAACATCACAATAATCCACAAGTAATCCACACCACTCCAGTCCATCAACATCTTGAGAAGACAAAAGCTGCATGTTTGTAAGAAACAAATCCATCATTAAGATGTTTTACTTTAAAACTGTCACTTTTGGCCAAAATATGAGTCCATAATCCATCATAATGCTTCCTCCAGTGAAAAAGTGCATCTCCTTTCGTCTCCCACATCACTATACACACACATATTTGTTTAGAACTGTTTTGGCCTGATCTGTGCAGATATCTCTCCTGATTTAGACCTGACCACTTTTTCACTGGAGGAAGTGTTATTATGAATTATGGACTCAGATTTTAGTTAAAAACGTCTTGACGATGGATTTGTTTCAGCTTTTATCTTCTCAAGATGTTGATGGACTGGAGTGGTGTGGATTACTTGTGGATTATTGTGATGTTTTTATCAGCTGTTTGGACTCTCATTCTGACGGCACCCATTCACTGCAGAGGATCCATTGCTGAGACAGTGAAGCAGTGACACATTTCTACAAATCTGATGAAGAAACAAACTCATCCTAATCTTGGATGACCTGAGGGTGAAGACATTTTCTGCTAATATTCATTTTTGGGTGAACTATTCCTTTAAGTCATTATTTGAAGAATTTATACCAAAATACTGTTTGATTGTGACAGTCTTTTTGGTGTCAGTAACAGAAGCGATGGGAAAGCGTTGCTATCCTCACTGTTCATGATTATAGGCTTATAACTATTTGCATTTATCATGCAACAGACTTAAACACTTGGTCTGTTTTGTGTTTGAGTGCACAGAGCTGACAGAAATCGATGAACACCTCTGAGTTGAATTTACATACAGAATCCTCTGAGTTCTCGTAACTCCAGACTGTTGCCGGTATTGATTACTGTGGTATTTTTGCATGATCGGGGAGGAATCTTTGCGAAGTTTCACAATCGGTTTCCACACGGCTCTTTGTTTCCACAGCTGCAGCCCGTTGCTTTGGATCACATGTGAAGGCTGCGCTGCTCTTCCCTGTGGCTCTGCTTCATACCATACTGTTCTTATGGTTTGGTTATTAATTCTACAGGATAACCTGCTCTGAATACTGTAGTTCACATGCTTCTGAACAACTGAGGAAAAAGATCAATTCAATGCTTTAAAAACCTATACTAGAATTATAATGTAATGAAATATTCCTATTTATTTATATTTTTATGTAATAATATATTTTATGTATATTTATATTTTTTAAGTTAAAATATTTATCTTTTTTTTGGCCCTATAATAATGAAACAATGGAAAATAAAGAATCAGTTTCATACTTTTAATAGCCTAAAAGATGATAAATCTACTATAATATGGTACAATATTCTTACATATTTATTTACATTTTTATATAATAATATATTTGTTGTATGTATATTTATATTTTAAGGCAAAACATATATAAATATATATTTCAATTGAATGTCAATAGAGAAGGATGCATTTGGCTTTATAATATTGCAGTTACAACATCTAACAGTAACAGTGTTAAAACAATTAACCAGCCTAACCCTCACTACCTGGTTTGGGAAAATCCAATGGCCAATTTTGGGATCTAAAACACTTTGGATTTTTGTGCTGTTCTATTACCTTTTAAACCATGTATCTGTTTGTTTGTTTGTTTGTTCAGTATGAAACAACTGGGGGGAAAAAAGTAAATTTCATACTATTCAGAGCCTATAAAATTAGTCCCTGGTAAAACATCTACTATAATGAAATGAAATATTCTTACATATATATGGATTTCTATATAATATTTATTTTTATATATTTGTATTTTATTAATCAAAAATATATAGCTTTTTAAAATAAATGTCAACGGAAAACAATGCTTTTGACCTGAAAATGGCCAGTTTTGTGATCTGCCTCTAAAACTCTTCGGCACAACAATATGATACTTTTTTTTTTTTTTTTTTTGGCCCTGTTTTCTGCTATTAACTTTTTAAATCAGTTCTTTTTTCAGTCACTCAAAGTGTGAAACAACTGAAAAAAAAGACTCAATTTTATACATTTAAGGGCCTATGAAATTTAGATTATAACTGCTATAATACAATCAAATATTCTTATATATATTTATATATAGTAATTTATTTATTTTTATATAGATTTTTTTTATTAAGTCAACATATATAGCTTTTTTGAATGAATATCACTAGAGAATGTTGCTTTTGATCCAATAATGGCCATGGATAAATTGTCATGATTTTTTTTTTTTTTTTTTTTTTTTGGTGCTGTTTTCCATTATTAGCTTTTCAGTCACTATTTTTTGAGTCACACCCAAATGTTTTTTTTTTCTCTCTCTCTCTCTCCTGCACTTCTGCTACAAATTTAGTACAGTCCATCAAATTCAGGCCATATGATGTTCAGATCATGCTGCACAAAAATGAGCAGATGATTTTTGTTTTCGATATTATTCATCAGTGATACAACAAACAAATCTAGCCGTGAATATGCAGTGTCACTTTTGTGTATTGCATCACTTTAGAACTAAAAAGCTACAACTTTAGCTACAACTTCAGAATGTGCAAAACCACCAGGAGGCGCTGCATTCAAACAGGAAGTGATGCTGTTTGAGTCACAGATCTGTTTCCTGACCCACCTGAACAGCATCAGTAGTTTAAAACACATTTCTGGATATATGTTTCATAACAATGTAATAAGTGATCTGTGCAGTTAGTCTGTTAAATATGTTTGTGAAGATGATTAAAACCTCCAGATTCCTGTTTGATAGATGCAGGATTGGCCTGGAGAGCGCAGTGCATCAATCCACATGACTGGACTCAACCACTGACCGTCAGTCAGATGTGAACGTGAGGCTCTGGTTGTTCTCTGTTGCTCTTCGGTCCTCATGTTTGTACTGAACACACTGATGAGTGTGTGTGTGATCTGTGGGTTTCGGTGCAGGTGTGTGAAATAATGGACTCCAGTGACACATCAGACCTCTTAAAGAGACACTTCTGCAGGGTTTCATAAGGCCCGTGTGTGTCTTCCAATGCAACTATATTAAACTTTTGTTATGAAAGCATAACGATGCATTTAACGCAAAGATGAAGAAATGAATCTATTAGTTAAACTGATGATGACCCAGCTGGATCGATACTGTGAGCTACAGATTCTGATCACTGATTTAGTTTTTGTGTTTCCGTTAACCTGTGTGCATCATAAACTTCATTTTGAGTTGATATGTATTTATCTGCAATGTGACTTTGAACATTCACTGGGAAAAACCCCTCCATTCGTCTCTTCTTATACAAAACAATCTGTTGCAGCACTACAGGTGTTTGGGAAAATGCTGCAGTGCTTTGTGTTGGCATGAAGCGCTTGAGGAGAAAAGATCAGCCGAGGCCTCCTCGTTGCCTAACAGCTAAAATCATGTTAGAAGACCATTTTTACTTGCATATCATTAGTTATGTGCATATGCACAAGGGCTGAACCTTTACATTTAAGGGTCATATTAATTAATTTCTTTTCTTTTCTTATCTTTTTTTCTTTTCTTTTTTAAAATTGTATTAATTCAAAAAAAAAAAATAATAAAGGTAAAAAAACGATTAAAAATGCTTTTTCCCCCTATTCAATAATAAAAATGATGATGATAATAATAATAATAATATATTTTGTACTCTTCATTTTCTTAATTTTTTTCTTTATTAGATTTATTTTTTATTTATGTATTTTATGTAAACATCTGGAAAGGTCAAAGGTGACTATTTTTTACCATCTTTTTCCTCCGTAATTTATTTTTCTTTAATTCTTTATTTTTTTATTAAAACATCTCGAAATGTGATTAAAAAGTGATTAAAAACATTTTCCTATGTTAATATATATATTTCTCTTTATACTCTCTTTTTTCCTTAATTTATTTTTTCTTACTTTGTTTGCTTTTTAAATGTAAAGATCAAAAGAGATTTAAAACGTTTTTTCTCTATTCAGAAAAAATAAAATAAATAAATAAATACATAAAAATGAAGTGACCTAAACTTGACTCTAAGCTTCTTTCAGCTGTCATTTGTTCTCCATGTCGCGCGAACAAATATGAAACAGTTACTAAAACTCTCATATCTCGAAGCAAGCGTTTACTATAAGGTAGTGGCAGTCAAAGTTGTGCTTTTCCTCGCGCGCCGTGTCTCCTGCAGTAGATGGCTGTAAGCGCACGCTGGTCCGGAGGAACGCTACTTCACCGTTCTGTCAATAAAACACTCCAGGAGCCGAGAGAAACGCATCACAGGCTGATCTTCGTGTTTATTTAATCCACATTCTCCCTCCGTTAGCGAACGCGTGTCTCGATTGGGATTGTTGAAGCCAGAGGGACACTTGGAGAGACTTTGTTCGCGATCGCGCCACTGGACACCTGCGCGTCCGCTTCACCTTGTGGCAAAATGTTGCTCTGAACCACAGTGTCTTTTTCACGCAGAGTGGATTTTTTTGGGGCTCGATCGTTCCGTGGGTCCGTGTGTGTGTGTGTGTGTGTGCGTGCGTGTGCGTGTGTGTGCGCGCGTGTGTGTTTCTGAAGATCAGACACGCTCCTCCTGATCGGGTGTTTTCTCATTGCGATCTGTTTCCATGTTTTTAGGTTTATGTGATATTTCTAAAAATGCATCATCACCATCATCATCACCATCATCATCATCAGAGAATGGCCGCGTTAGGGACGGATAAAGAACTGAGCGATTTGCTGGATTTCAGCGCGGTAAGTCACTTCGCGTTTCTGCACGCCGGAGGTCAATGATCACACTTTGTTTCGTTTTGTCACATTTCATTGTGTTTCAGTGCGCAAATGATTCAGTAGAAGTCTTGTAAGATGACTTTTGCGCCGCGTAAATTGCATTTGAAATCTGAAAGAAAGTTGCAAAAGCTTGTGTGGATTTGATAGATGTGATGTTGCATTAGTAATTCTGTTGTCTTATAGATGCGAAACAGCGATTTGAAAATGTTCCCCACACCAATGGTAGTATATCCCACTTTATTCAGTCTTTTCTTGTGTTTTTTCCTTTTTCTTTAATAGATTCATATAAATGTTGTGTTGAACCGTAAAGAAAACAAAATGCTTCTAATGGAATTTCTCGTCATTATGATTTGGAGTCACTCCTAATGCAATTCTACGAATTCTAGATTGATCCTATTAGGATTTCTTTCAAATTCTGATAGGAATTCCATCAGAATGGTTTTTGACAAGGAACGTGAGATTAGAGTAGATTCTAGTGGTTCATCTGGTTAAGTAAAAAAAAAAATTAAAAAAACATTTAAAAATATTTAATAATTTAAAAACAAACAGGAGCAAAATGTGCATCCTGTGAGAAATGCTTTTGGGAAGTTTTCACTCAGGAAATGTGTTTGTATGAAGCCATAGATCCAAAAATATTCCAGCTGTCTGTGTGCTGCGACTCTGTTCAGACAGACAGAGGCTCAAGTGACAGTCAGCTAGTTTCTGCACTCAGGACACTGATTATGTGCAATTTGGCTAGGTTTTGACATTGCAATCGGATCATATTTGACTTTAACGTAGGTTAATCAAATTAAATTGCATGCATTTATGATCTATAGCAATGCATTATGCTGTGATTAGCATGTTTGAAATGCTTTTAACCTGTGTGTGTTTTATATTCTTTGATTCAGGGTGGGTTATGAAAGTTTTTAATGTGTTGTCATGGTTGTTTTGTAGATGTTTTCCCCTCCTGTCAGCAGCGGGAAGAACGGACCGACGTCTCTGGGAAGCGGACATTTCTCTGGCTCAAGTATGTCGAATGCAACCCAACCTTGTGTTTTTGCCGGGTCGTTTTGTGTAACGGCCCACTGAGTGATTATAAGCTTGGTTTAAATATGCAGTGCGTGTGTGTGTGTGGAGAACACGCGACCTGCAAACTTCAGGTGTGTGTGTGTGTGAGTGTGACATGCACAGTTCACAGGCTGTGAGAATTTTGCGTTGTGATGGGAGTTTGATTGTTGTGGCAGATGTTTGGGTTTGAGATGCCGCACGACGGCGTTGGGCTTGTTTTGTGCACAAACACGCTCATGCATAATTTGTGCAATATGGACGCTGCACCTGCAAGCTTCCTTAGAATTGTATTGTTAAAGTGTGCGTTTTATAAAACGTGACATTTTATTACGCCGTGGTTTTCATTTGGGTTGCATGCGAGATCTGATTTTAATTCCTCCTCTGATGAATGTTTCCTGCGGCGGCAGCAAATAAATAAATGATTGCAGCCACAAAAAAAAAAAAAAATGACCTTGACCCTGGAGGTGCGTTCAGGAAGTAACCGGCGCCGTGCATGCTTTTTCCAGCATGCATTTGTTTTCAGATGCATTGCAGTCGTGATCCGAATGCACAGATGGAGGGCAGAGACGGCGTTCACTAGTCGCGGCCTTCGTGTTTTCAATGCCTGCTATTGTTTTCTTCAGACTTGAGTGTTGTTTAGGGTTCGATCATTTGCATGCCGCCCCCCTTCCTTTTCCCCCTCGGTTCCTGCGCTTTTGCCTGAATTGTGTCGCAGTTTTGCGCTGTTGGAAAGTCGGGCAGGAGGATGGAGGGGGGTCTGCAAACTACAGCTACTCTGTTGCCATGCAACTTGGCTTGGAAATGCTGGGAAAAGTGTGAATCGTTGAGAAAAGAGAGGGGAAAGAGATGGCGTATTAAATAAATAACAGGAACGTGTGGGCACACTGCTAAATTTGCGTAGTATTTATCCGTTTTGAGCCCGTATCGTGGCCCGTCTCCCGTGCCAGTCTCTGAGATTTCAGCTAACGGCGGATAGGCCCGGATAGCGCGGCGTACGTTTGTTCTGCTAACAGCCGTAGCTTATTAAGCCACGTTGAAAAGTGGGGTTATTTTAATAACGCGCTTGTACGCGGGCCGAAAAAAGTGCTGGGCGCAAAGCCTGCTGCTATTTGCATCGCTCTGTTTTGGTTATGCTTGTCAATCAAACACCGGCGATTGCATTAAGTGCAAAGATGAAGAGAGAGAAGAAGATTTCTCCTCCCACAATCCAGCACCTCTCAGAGCGGCTTTGTCTTTTTCTTAGCGAGCAGAACGACGGCAGAAAAGGAGCCGAGGCGGCGAGGGGGAGAGATGCAGAGGAATATCAAACCCTTTAATTGTGCCTGAGATTAGTAATTAATGAGCGTTTTAGCTTGTAATAGCAATATTATTGATACAATTTGCTATCTAATGCTAATAATGAGCCGGCTTATAATAGTCAGATTTTCAGGCCTCTGACTTGCTGGGGTTATTTCTTGCTCGTCTTTTTTTGGTTGTGTGAGTTACAGTTGCCTAAAAATGTCCTTCTAGCAACTATGAAATCAGTTTTTAACTATACTTTTCAGGTTAAAATGACAAAACTTACAATGCAGAAGTGGTCTGTATGATCTCCTGAAGTCATACGACAGCTTTGCATCTCACTAAAATCAGTGATCACTATATGCTTTTGAATGGAAGAGATGAGTTTTAACGAATTGTGACTTAAATTTGGGTCTGTACTTCACACACAGCATCACATGACTTCAGAAGACACATATTTTATACTATCTATATAAAATTATTAGTGCCGTCAAACGATTAATCGCGATTAATCGAATCCAAAATAAAAGTTTTAGTTTACGTGTATGTGTGTGTGTGTGTGTGTGTGTGTGTATTTATTATGTATATATAAATATACACACATGTATATATTTAAGAAAAAATGTTGTTTATATATTATATTAATATATAAAATAAATTATATGAATATAAATATATACATGTAAATACATGTAAATATTTTCAAAATATACACTGTATGTGTGTGTATTTATTAGGGGTGACCCTGAATAGTCGACGATTCGATGCTTCGACAGGAGGAGCCTGATTCGACTACCAATGTCCCAGTCGAATATTCGCAGAAGTTTTTTAGAGTTTAGTTGCCGTGTTTCTGCACGTTGTTGCGTGAAGAATGCGTCCACAAAAGGAGTTCATTCAGAGCCACACAGACACGTTCATGTGCATTTGAGGCATTTTGTGCAGATATAAGTCGTAATATTAACGTTATGTTGTATAAATAACGAAGCGAATCTATATGAGATAAATGATGAGTTAAATCCCATTGATTAAAATCCTGCTATCAAATGCTTCATTCTACCGGTCATATTCAGCACGCACAGCTCAAAACAGAAATGCAGAACATCAATAACTACTGTCATATACATAACGTTATAATGAGAGCACTATTGAAAAAAGGTTGTGAATTCTTAGGATTTCGCTGACTTTAATGCTAACTATCTTTTAATCAAAACATAAAACATTATTTTTGTATCTGCGAGGCGTCCGTTACACCTTTTCCCTGTGTGTTAACGTCAGTATTTATGACTGTCGAATGTAATGTATTTTGCCTCCGCCCCCAAACCTAAGATTCGACTATCAGTTGACTATCAGCAAGATTCGAAAATTCCGATTCAACTATGAAAATCCTTAGTCGGGGACACCCCTAGTATTTATATATGCATAATAAATATACACAACACAAACACATATTACGTAAACAAAAACTTTTATTTTGGATGCGATTAATCGCAATTAATCATTTGACAGTGCTAAAAATTCTTAATTAATATATATGTATACATGGGCGTCGGAAGCAAGATAAAAGTGGGTGGGTCCTCCCCCAGAAAAAAAAATGACTGGAGTATATGCCATTTTCTGTAGTCTGGTGCCTTTTAATTCACGGAATAGGCCGCGTTGTTGGCAGAGGTTATTTACATGACCTTTGCTCACTAATGTCACAACATTACAAAAGACGGCTGTTTAAACATGTTTCCAGTGGCGCAGCTGTGAAGCGCGTAGTGTTTTTGAAGCGAGCGATGTAAAGTACCGGGTAAGGTTAGGTGTATCTGAGCAGCAGATAAGCTCAGATGCTGTGTTTACTTTGCTGTGTCGCGGGAGTGCAGCAGGCGCGAGTAACTAGTGAAAACACAGAATAGAGTTATATGGACTCTGAATGAGCCAACTGGAATATATTTAAGGAAGCAGTAGTGTGGAATTCAAGTCTGTAGCTAAATGGAGTTTAATCTATTAGGGCATTCGCCATGTGGAATGGATTTGACTGACGGCGCTCTGAAAAGTGCACAGACATATTCACTGAATTAGAGACGGTAAAAGTGGGTGGGTCCAATATCATTGGTCTTCAAAAGTGGGTGGATCCTGTCCCACCCTTATACAATGGTTCCGACGCCCATGTATGTATAGCACAATGCTCATATTCATATAAGACTTAAAAATTGAAATATAAATATTTAAATAAATATATTTATTTAAAATTTAAATTAATATAAATATTTAAATACATACATATATTTTTATTTATTTAAAATGTAAATTATTATAAATATTTAAATGCATTTATTTATTTATTTACTATTTTTACAAAGTTTTCTTAGGCATTGACAATTGTTTTTTTGGTGGTTCAGGATAAAAGTCACTACAGGGGTTTTTATTTATTTATTTTTTTAATTTAACAAATTACGTGTTCTTAGTTTCATTGCTTGTGCTTAATCTGAACTGTTTATCAGTGTTTCTGTCAGAGCAACAGTAAATGCATTTTAACAGTGTGCCAGTAATCAGTCTGAATGAACATGAAAATATGAAGCACTTTTGTCATTTAGGCCACTTGAGTTCACCATTTCCTCCAAACGCTGTAGCATCTATGCTAAGAATGCTTGTGCTTTATTATTAGCCGTCTAGAGACGTCACACTGAGCTTGCAGAGAAAAGCTGCCAGAATGCCAGCATTACGTCAGCGCTGTGGGGAAAATCTCACTTCACTTTCATTGTCTCACTGATGAGTTTAGTTCACTACAGCCGAATCGGCTGTCTTCACTATTTGTGCAGCATGTGAATGTGCCATTTGAGTCCCTGGATGACCTTACAGATGTCAATACAGAGAATGAATGAATGCACAAGGTGAACCATCTCTACTTTATATAAGAAATCAGTTCATCCTTGATCAAGAGGATCTTCAGTTCCTGCTGCTTTTGTTCAGCTGCTCTGATTTTTTGGCCTCTGACCGGATTTTATACCATCTGTCCCAAATTCACTGTTTTTTTTTTTTCTTTTTTTCTTGCTGAAAGTAAATTTAACCAGGGCTCAGGGCAAAAATGACACCGAAAATGCCCCAGATATTTAAAAAAAATGCCCCCATAGTGAGATGGATACTTCATAATATTCTAGATTATACACTACTGGTCAAATGTTTTTTGAAAGAAGTCTCTTCTGCTCGCCAAAGCTGCATTTATTTGATCAAAAAATACAGGAAAAACAGTAAAATTGTGAAATATTTTTACAATTTAAAAGTATTGTTGTCTATGTGAATTTCTGTTAAAGTGCAATTTATTTCTGTGATGCGCAGCTGAATTTTCAGCATCATTACTCCAGTCTTCAGTGTCACATGATCCTTCAGAAATCATTCTAATATTCTGATTTGCTGCTCAAGAAACATTTCTGATTATAGTCAATGTTGAAAACAGTTGTGCTGCCCAATATTTTTGTGGAAACTGTGATATGTTCAAATGTTTGGGGTAAGTGAGATTTAAAATACAGGCAGAAATTAATACTTTTATTCTGCAAGGATGTGTTAAATTGGTCAAAAGTGACAGTAAAGATATTTATATAAATGCTAATAAATGCTGTTCTTTTGAGCTTTTTATTCATCAAAGAATCCTGGAAAAAAATGTATCACAGTAGCAAATCAGCATATTAGAAAGATCATGTGACACTGAAGACTGGAGTAATGATGCTGGAAATTCAACTGCGCATCACAGAATTTTTTTATTTTATTTTAACATATATTAAATAAAATATTAAATAATATTTTTGATTTAATTTGTCTTATATTTCATGCACAGCTGTCAGATCTTTATGAAAAAAATATCTTCATGAAGGTAAAAATACCCCTAAAAATGAAGTGAATGTTAAAAAGTGCATTTCTGAGCATCTCAATCATGAGAGAGCGGCCCTTCACGGGCCCCAATCGGCCTCAGAATGGGGCCTTCGGCGGCACAATAGCTTCTGTTGTTTTTCACTTGTTTGCGTCTCGTCCCCTTAAAAAGCAATCTTGGTGTCCTGTGTGTCCTCCAAAGTTACGTCAGCAGAGTTTGTTTCCCACCGTGCCGCTGGCTGGATTCTCGCTCTGTTGACATTGTTGTATCCTGTAGCCCACTTCCTTTGTGATTAAATGTCTGCGAGTGTGTGTTTGTGAATATGTTTCTTGCTTTTTATCTCTGCGCTGCTTTGATAAGGCCGGTCTGGGCTCTCACATGCTGTTTGTTTGACCTGGAAATGGGGCTGTTAGACCTATTTGTGCTTGAACTGTTTGGGACGGGTGCAGACGCAACATTCACCGCATGCTGATTAGCGCTTATGTCACGAGTGTAAAGTCAACATCAAAAACGGACTCTGTTTACTCTCTTAATTTGTGTTGCTGGTCTTAATGTGAATGATTCATCATGGTATTATGAAGAACAAACTGTCAAATAACTTGCTCCGCCTCTGAACCGTCTTTTCTTTCCATCTGACGTCATCAATTCCTCTGTTGTTTTTCACCTTCCTCCATTCTAGTCTGGCACTTTTTTTTTTTCGTGATCCAGTCAAGTCCTCTACTGTATTTAATTTTTTTCACATGACAATTTTCATGTTGACTTTAAATGCCATTTAAAAACTACAGGGTTTACTGCAATTGTTTTTAAGTAATAAAGATTTAATAAATGTAGACATTTAATAAATGTTTTTTTTTATTATTATTTAACATCGCTAAACAAGGTAGATTTAGTATTTATTAGTGCTGTCAAACGATTAATCGCGATTAATTGCATCCAAAATAAAAGTTTTTGTTTACATAATACAGGTGCATCTCAATAAATTAGAATGTCGTGGAAAAGTTCATTTATTTCAGTAATTCAACTCAAATTGTGAAACTCGTGTATTAAATAAATTCAGTTCACAGAGACTGAAGTACTTTAAGTCTTTGGTTCTTTTAATTGTGATGATTTTGGCTCACATTTGACAAAAACCCACCAATTCACTATCTCAACAAATTAGAATACTTCATAAGACCAATAAAAAAAAAAAACATTTTTAGCGAATTGTTGGCCTTCTGGAAAGTTTGTTCATTTACTGTATATGTACTCAATACTTGGTAGGGGCTCCTTTTGCTTTAATTACTGCCTCAATTCGGCGTGGCATGGAGGTGATCAGTTTGTGGCACTGCTGAGGTGGTATGGAAGCCCAGGTTTCTTTGACAGTGGCCTTCAGCTCATCTGCATTTTTTTGGTCTCTTGTTTCTCATTTTCCTCTTGACAATACTCCATAGATTCTCTATGGGGTTCAGGTCTGGTGAGTTTGCTGGCCAGTCAAGCACACCAACACCATGGTCATCAACTTTTGGTGCTTTTGGCAGTGTGGGCAGGTGCCAAATCCTGCTGGAAAATGAAATCAGCATCTTTAAAAAGCTGGTCAGCAGAAGGAAGCATGAAGTGCTCCAAAATTTCTTGGTAAACGGGTGCAGTGACTTTGGTTTTCAAAAAACACAATGGACCAACACCAGCAGATGACATTGCACCCCAAATCATCACAGACTGTGGAAACTTAACACTGGACTTCAAGCAACTTGGACTATGAGCTTCTCCACCCTTCCTCCAGACTCTAGGACCTTGGTTTCCAAATGAAATACAAAACTTGCTCTCATCTGAAAAGAGGACTTTGGACCACTGGGCAACAGTCCAGTTCTTCTTCTCCTTAGCCCAGGTAAGACGCCTCTGACGTTGTCTGTGGTTCAGGAGTGGCTTAACAAGAGGAATACGACAACTGTAGCCAAATTCCTTGACACGTCTGTGTGTGGTGGCTCTTGATGCCTTGACCCCAGCCTCAGTCCATTCCTTGTGAAGTTCACCCAAATTCTTGAATCGATTTTGCTTGACAATCCTCATAAGGCTGCGGTTCTCTCGGTTGGTTGTGCATCGTTTTCTTCCACACTTTTTCCTTCCACTCAACTTTCTGTTAACATGCTTGGATACAGCACTCTGTTAACAGCCAGCTTCTTTGGCAATGAATGTTTGTGGCTTACCCTCCTTGTGAAGGGTGTCAATGATTGTCTTCTGGACAACTGTCAGATCAGCAGTCTTCCCCATGATTGTGTAGCCTAGTGAACCAAACTGAGAGACCATTTTGAAGGCTCAGGAAACCTTTGCAGGTATTTTGAGTTGATTAGCTGATTGGCATGTCACCATATTCTAATTTGTTGAGATAGTGAATTGGTGGGTTTTTGTTAAATGTGAGCCAAAATCATCACAATTAAAAGAACCAAAGACTTAAACTACTTCAGTCTGTGTGCACTGAATTTATTTAATACACGAGTTTCACAATTTGAGTTGAATTATTGAAATAAATGAACTTTTCCACGACATTCTAATTTATTGAGATGCACCTGTATATGTGAGTGTACTGTGTATATTAAGTATATGTAAATACACACACATGCATGTAAATATTTAAGAAAAATATGTTACTTTTATATATTAAATCAATTCATACATTATAAAATGTATATGAATATAAATATATACATGTAAATATTTTCAAAATATATGCTGTATGTGTGTATATTTATATAGACATAATAAATATACACAGAACACACACATATTTGTAAACAAAATCTCGATTAATCGTTTGACAGCACTACTATTTATTATTTTCACTGTTATTAATTATTTAATGTCCTTTATTGAGGTAAATTTACTATTCATTATTTATTATTATTAACCATCCTTAAATAAGGTAGATTTACTATTCATTGTTATTATTATAATTATTATTATTATTATTTGTTATTACTTAATATCCTTAAATAAGTTAGATTTACGGCTTATTATTTTCATTATTTGTTGTTATTTAACCTCCTTAAATTAGGTATATTTACTATTAATTGTGTTTTGGTATTGTTTATTGTTAACATCTTTAATTTAGATTTATTTATTAATATTTATTATTTAACATCATCAAACAAGGTATTCTACTATTTGTTATTTATTTTATTTATTATTTACTAGTTTTTTTCCTTATCTGACTGGCAATTTTTTTCCCTTGTTTTAATCATAAATCTAGCATACATAAAATACATTCTCTGAAAACATTATTTTATTATTTTATACAAGTTTGCGGCTCAAATACATGCATCTTGTTTTAAGGATATTTTTAATGTATATTCTATGCTGTAAAGCAGGACAAAGATACTTATTTAGGAAAATTATTTTTTGCCATGATTTATATTCATTCGAATCTATTTTTGCAATGTTGTTTGATATTTCAGTTTCCCAGAATAACCCTGATAACGTCCGCATAAGTAAAAAAAAAAACATCAACAGGAAAATATAAGCAGAATTAAAGCAGATGAACATGAATGTTGATGCCAAGCGGCTGATAAACAGGTTGATTTTGAAGGCCGAGTGAGCAGCGCTCGTGTTGTTTTGGACAGACGCTGATGTCTGTAAGGAAGTGCAGGCAGAGCTACTTCCTGTTTTTGTGCGCTGGTCTCCTGAGTGTAAAGGAGGCTGCTTTTCACCTTCACTTACGGTTAGATCTGCTCGTTGTGCTTTATCTAAGGGCTTTTCCATTAGAGTCTTGTTTAGTTCAGGTAGTCGGGTCCAGTTTGATCTAATCTGCTGCGTGATGGGTAATATAGTCCGCTTTCCATCTGTCGGGTTCGGTTAAGGTGGGCCGGCGATTCGCTTCAATCCGTTCACTTCCATTCAGATCCATATAACTGAATGTTATTGTTTTATTTGTATTGCACAAAGATGTGCAGCCTGAACTGGACTGTGTCATTTCTGATCCCGGCCCATCCAGAGTCGTAATGAATGACTTTAAATACAGCCTGGAAAAGTGTACCGACAGTGATTCAGCACCCTCATGAAACAACAATAGGGCCAAAGTGCATTGTGGGTAATGACAATTGACGGGAAACACCCATCACAAGGTGCTGATCTTACACTCTCGTTGACAATAACCTTTGGAAAATCGCCCTGCCCTTTTCAAACAGGTTCCTAAGCGTTGTCGAAACGCACTGTTAACCCAATCACTTTATTGTCTTAAATGTTTCTCCTAGACTGCACTGAAAACAAATTGAGACTTCTACTGAAATCTCAGATGTTTGTCCTGAGAAAAAAGACCTCAGTAAGCTCACTTGCACTCTTAAAAATAAAGGTTCTTTATTTGCATCGGTGGTTCCATGAAGAACCTTGAACATCCATGGAACCTTTCAAATGCAGAAAAAGTTCTTTATAGTGGAAAAAGGTTCTTTAGATTTTTAAAATGTTCTTCAAAATGGTTCATTTAAGAACTGTTCACTGAAAGGTTCTTTTGGGAACCAAAAATGGTTCTGTGGCATCACTGCAAAAACATCCTTTTGGAGCATTTATTTTTAAGAGTGTGTGTCGCCTGTAGAGTTTCAGAAGAGATCTCAACAGTGTCTCAAACTGAGATCTCAATATGAACTCAAACATTTCTCATCAAATGATCTGATCTTTTTCATAAGTCATTCACTAATGCGCAGTGATGGGAATAACGGCGTTATAAATAAACAGCGTTACTAACCGTTACCGTTACTGACAATAAAATGCGGCGTTACTATAATTTATTATAATTTTATTATCATTTTATTTTTCAGTTCATCTGAATGGATGCACAGTGTAGTTATATTTGCACGACTCGCCGTCGCTTTGTCTCACACACGCAAAGAGAGTCTTTCATAACATGCAGAATTGACACGCTTTGCGTAAACGATATTCTTTGTTGTATTTTCCCGTCAAAATAACGGAGCTCATTTGGAATTCTCAGCTTTTAAGAACTGCCGGGTTCTCCGGTAGTGGGCGGAACTAATGCTCAAACGACAATCTCATTGGCTGGCGCTCACTTATTATCCTCCCTGTTTTGATTTCAGCAAATCATTTCGAGTGAATGCAGACTACGTGATTAATATTCATGAACCCAGCACCTCATTAATCCTTGGTGCGTTTTGTATTGTTTGTAGAATTCGTAGTAGTTTTGTTATCTTATCAGTATTATTTTTAGTTTTTTTCCATTTTTTTATTGAAACACTAAATGACAAACAATATCTTAAGCACCACCACCAGACCTAAGTTCTGTCAACATGACAAATATGCATTCATACTTGGTTATTCTAATTACTAAAGTTCTATCATCATAATGCTAAATTACCATAATATCATATTATAATGCTTGACTGACTGATGCTAAGTGTCAGATATAAAAAAAATAAAATTAAAAAAACTGTGCCATTTTACAAACATAAGCTTTATATAAATAATTGGTTGATAATATTTACAACAATATATTGAATTTAATAGGTGTCTCTCACATTGTCCCACAGAAACATTAAAATAGTGTAGATTAGTGTACAATGTTTTATAATAATAGTTTATTCTATTTAGTGTCCATTTCATTAATTTAACATATTTATTATTGGGGGCATCCAAGTTATTTGACATAGTTGAGCATTTTTTAAAAAGTAACACAATAGTTATTTTCCCTGGTAATTAGTTACTTTTATAATGATGTAACTCAGTTACTAGCTCAGTTACTATTTGTGAGAAGTAACTAGTAATTATAACTAATTACTTTTTTTAAGTAACGTGCCCAACACTGCTAATGTGTGTCTGTTTTTACTTTTCTACTTTGGGAGAAACATCTGAGGCTTACTTATGCTTAATGTGTTTCTCAATTATGTCTGAGCAATATAACTGAGCAACTTCTGAGCAATATCATTTTATTTAATTAACTATTTCCAATAATGAAGCCTCGTGAGTTTCAGTACAGGTTTTTGTAGTAGAAACATATGAGACAAAGTTAAATGCTTAATGTGATTCTCAATTTTGTCTCATTGAACGCTCGTAAGCTTTAAAAGAGCAACTTCTGAGCATTCAAATTTTATTGAATTATCTCTTTTCCTTAATGAAGATTCATGATTGTCAGTGCAGGTCTTTAGGAGAAACATCTGAGACATAGTTAAGTACTTAAAGTGATTGATTCTCAATTATGTCTCATTGTGTCTCATACGTTATGAAAGAGCAACTTCTAAACAATACAATTTTATTCAATTAACAATTTCCCTTAATGAAGCCTCATGAGTTTCAGGATAGGTTTTTGTAGTAGAAACATCTGAGATAAAGTTAGTAGCGGAATGAGACATAACTGAGAAACACACGAAGTCTCAAAAACTCTGAAAGATCAACCTCTGAGCAATACATTTAGTTCTGAGTTAACTCTTTGCCATAATTGAGCTTCATGATTGTCAGTGCAGGTTTTTAGTAGAAACATCTGAGACAAATTTAAATACTTAATGTGATTCTCAATTTTGTCTCATTGAACGCTTGTAAGCTTTAAAAGAGCAACTTATGAGAATTAACATTTTATTGAATTATCTCTTTTCCTTAAGTATTTACCTTTTTACTAAACTGAAAATTATGAATCTTCATTAAGGAAAGAATTAACCAAATAAAATTGTATTTGAGAATATCTGAGATGTATCTGAGAAATTGCTGTTATAACTTAGGAGACTTAAATGAGACATAATTGAGAATCAATCATTTTAAGTATTTAACTGTGTTTCAGATGTTTCTCCTGCACTAACAGTCATGAATCTTCAGTAATGTTGTTCTCAATTATGTCTCATTTAAGTCTCGTAAGTTATAAAAGAGCAATTTTTGAGCAATTACATTATCAGTTATGTCTCATTTTAAGTTATTTCAAAGAGTAACTTCTGAGCAATGCAGTTTTATAAAATGAACTCTTTACCGTAATGAATCTTCGTGATTTTCAGTTCAGGTTAAATACTTTGTGATTCTCAGTCATGTCTCATGTAAGTCTCAGTTATGAAAGAGCAACTTCTGCCCATTAAAAATTTTCCATTCCTTTTTCCATTAATAAAGCTTCATGATTGTCAATGCTGAATTTTTTGGCGAAACATCTGAGAAAAGGTAAATAGTTAATGTGATTCTTATTTATGTCTCATTTAAGTCTCATAAGTTATGAAACTTCTGAGCAATAAAATGTTATTGAGTTAAAGCTTGATGATTTTCAGTTCACATTTTTAGGAGAAACATTTGAATCAAAGTACTTAATGTGATTCTCAATTATGTCTCATGTAACGCTCATAAGTTTTGAAAGACCAACTTCGGAGCTTTTTCTGAACTCTATTATTTCTCAGAAGCGCTGAAGGGTTAACCAGTAACGTGTCCTGTGTGTTAATGGTCTTGTCCTTAACGAATCGCGGTGATTTGCGCGAGGGGTGGGAACAGCACACCTTGTTTTGTCATCGCACCTGCTCATAGAAGTGAAGGTGAAGAGATTCAAAAAAGTGTAATTAGCCGTCTGAAAATAAAGGCAGAGGAATAGCAGCACTGTGTGTAATTAACACGGCAGGTGAGGAGCACGCTGAAACAGAGAACTTTTAATTAAAACGGCTGACTTGTTTGGATATTGTCAAGTGTGCTGCTGGAAGATGTGCCACTATAATGGCTGCCATAATTGAGCAGTGACAGAGGCTAATGCTAGCGCGTCTCACGTGTCTGTGTGTGTGTGTGTGTGCGTGATGTCACCTGTGTCAGACATATGTATGTGTGTTACTGGTTTCATTGATGTTGTATTTGTATACAGAGTTCAAAATGAATGCTCATTAAGTTGCTACTTTTATAATCAAAAGTGTACCTACAGTGCTGTCTATGTTTTTTTTTTTTTATCCAAAACTTGATGATATACAGTATATCATCAAGTATATGATATACAGTATATTTGGAGCATTATAGAGGCAACAAAATGAAAAAGAAAAAAATACAGCCATAATACATTTTATGACAGATTTTATGACAATATTATGTGACATATTTTTGCAAATTAATACTGTATTTTTTTTTTTGCATTTAAAAATAAATAATAGATAATTAGGTAAACCATAAAAATAACACTAAAAGAGTAGTATAAATAAATACTATATATATTTGAATAGTAATATAATGTTATTTCATAAGACTGTAATTAAACAAATGTCAAGATTTTTATTTTCATTTATATTATTATATTATTAATATTATTATTGTATGTGTACATTGATAAAATAATATAATATTAATTCAACTAATGTCTCAAGATTTTATAATATTTTCATATATTTATCAATATCATTATTTTTCAATATATTTTATATTTATGTGTGTTATTTTTATTATTTTACTGTTATTTTTATTTCTGGGTGTTTAAAAAAAAAGAAGAAAAAAAAACTAATTAAAATATACATAAACATTGTAATAGTATCTCAATAATGCTAAAAAAACTCCAGTTTATGTTTCATCAGTAAGGTTGTGCTGTATTGTGAAGGACCTGCTGGTATTGCTCTGTGTATTTTAGCATGGATTGACCAATCCTCTCTTTTATAAGTGTTTTTCTTAATTGCTCTGTAACTAGTTAAGTTGAAATTTTCTATTAGACAGAAGAAGCTTGATTTAGCAGTGAAATTCCTGCAGTTGTTCACATGTTGTCGTGCATGACTGGAATTTCAGGAAGTGTCAGGTTGAAGTGAAGTGTTTGGATTATCTGTGTGTATGTGTGTGTGTGTGTGTGTGTGTAAGTTGAGAGGAAATCTCATCTTGGTTTTCCTAAAAGGCAGTTGAACATCTGGCAGTGTGTATATATGTGTGTGTGTGTGTGTGTGTCTGTGACGCCATTGACATTCCATTCCATCAGTGCTTTGGTTATGGCTGCCGTTTGCATGCATGCATGCATGCTTGTGTGTGTGTGTGTGTGTGTGTGTGTGTGTGTGTGTGTGTGTGTGTGTGTGTGTGTGTGAAACAATCTGCAACCGTAGAAAGCCCTTGCGTGTGTTTTATGTGTTTGTTTATGTGTTTGACGTGTGTGTGTGTGTGTGTGTGTGTGTGTGTGTGTGTGTGTGTTTCTCACTTTCGCGATGTGGGCAGTACGTGCTACTGTTTTTCCAAGTGCTAATTTTTGCTGCAGTTGCTGGTTTAACGTCCGTCTCGTTACAGCTTGATCCAATTACAGCCCTAATTATCCAATAAATATGTATTTAAGAAGCTGTTTACTTTGCGTGTGTGTCGTGACACGTAGAGCAGGAATCAAACCCGCTGGGTTTAGGTGCTTTAAACATCGTACAGAAACCGCATTTATGAGACCGACTGCAGAGAAACATTCAGAAACACAAAGGTTATGCACAAATTATGGTGTTCTGAATTTGTTTTTCATTGTATTTCTTGTACAAAAACATGTCAAGGTCGTATTTCATACCAATTTAAAAAGGGAAAAATATATGAAGTATATTATGAAGTAAATATAACAATATTAATACAATATAAAGTATATTTTGTGTGAAAAAAAATACAAAAATACAATATTTGACGTTAGTTTTATAACAGTTAAGCACATTCAATCCTCAAATTCTAATTACTGTCACGCTTCTGCGAATTTTACTTTTGCGTTAGTTTGCGATAAAGAATTGTTTAATATTAAATCATAATTAAAATCATCATAAAACACAACACAGCAAAAATTGTATTTATGTATAAATGCTTTACTATTAAAGATACTGTATGTCATTTGCCTATTTTCTCATGTTTTTGGATTATTATTATTATTATTGTGGCCAATTAACCCTTACCCACAATTTTTATTGCCATAATTAAAAAATAAATTCTCATGACCATAATATGGTAAAACAATGACTATGATGATTATTAAATTGTCTTTATGTTGTGTTAAATACAACCTTGCTATTATGTACTTTATGCACAAGAATATGCTCTTAAATTAGATGCAATCTATGTACAAAATATGCACTTCTATTAAAAAGATATACACAGTATATATATATATATATATATATATATATATATATATATATATATATAAAACAGTAATAAAACATCTTAAGAGAAGCACAACTGTGAAAAACACGAATTACAAAAAAAACTAAAAGGAAAATGTCTGGATGCATAGTAGTTATAAGTATATGGGGGGTAAATGTGTTTAATTGTCATGAAAACAGTGTCACAATTTAAAATATGGTTCATTTTCTCTAAGCAAAATATAATTTAATTTTGATTTTGGATTTAGGCTTTTGATTTGGGGCTGATTTTTATTTTATTTTATTTTTTTTAATTCACTCTTGTGTTCTTGTTTAAAGAAACAGAGGGTGAGACAGACAAGAATGTAACCGGACACTGCGAGGAGTTTTTCCCACAGAAGTGCCCTCTCATGAAAGGCTTTTGTCTGGCCGCTGTGTTCAAACATACTCGTTTCTCTCTCTCTCACTCTCTCACTCACTCACTCACTCACTCGCTCGCTCGCTCGTTCTTTTTTCCCTCTGAAAGTTTTGCAGGTGTTCAGGGTGCAGCAATGAAATGAGGTCTGTTATTTAGTGCGTGCGGCGGGTGTTGCGGGCCGGTGGGCGGGGCTTTCTGGCCTCTTTCTCCTCCATCAGGGTCATTGGCTGAGGAGGAGCAGAGAGGAGGGGAGGGGCTGATGGGTAATGGGAAAAGCAGAAAGACAGAGATCTGCTCACTGTAAACACAGAGTGTTCTGTTATAGACACTGACAGACCAGACACACGCACACGGGATGAAGAGATTTTCAGATGACAGTGTTGTTTTGTGATTCTTGATAGAGTAAAAAAGCTAATATGCAGCAATTGAACATACTTCTTGATTTCAAATGTTAAATATTAATATACATTTTAACAGGGGCGTTTCTAGGATTGCATCTTTAGGGGGGCTTAGCCCTCAGAGAGACCATAGATACAACTATACAAATGACCTAAATAAACAGTATTTTACTGTGCTTATGAAAACTGTATTACTATATGAAGTAATTAGACACAATTACCTATTAAGTTACAGAAGTTACTTAGTGAGTGATTCTCATGTTTTTCTTTTGTTGTTTGATTAACATTATTAGCCTATTATAAGAAATGCATGGATCCGTTATACTGACACACAGCCAATATTTTCTTAACTGTTTATGTTTATTTAAGACATAATCGACTGCATTTACTTGGATACTCGTCAAGACAGCCACTGTGACATAATATTTTATGTATTTGCTTATTTGCTCAAGAAGACGCGAAAGTTAATGACTCGATCTTATGAAAGTGCGTTTCAGTGGTGGCTGAAGCCCACCTAAAAAGGGTCTAGAACCGCCCATGCATTTTAACAAATTAAATTGGTTTAAGTATTTCTGAATCAAGTAAACGCTGATAAAGTAATAAAAAACAAAGAAACAAGATCTGTTTTTCTGTTTCTTGTAAATGTTGTTTAATTAATGTTAAATTTAATATTAACAGACAGCAGGAGCTGCATTTACAGGAAAACACCTGGAAATGCACAATACTGACATTCTGACACTGTTTACGTTCATTCTCAAAAACAGGCGTTTTGACCAACAAGTGCATTTGACCATTCACGCATGCAGCCGCATTTCCTACGAGGTGAGAATGTTATTCACAGAGCGTGAACGCAAAAGTGCATGTGAGCATCTGAATGCATCTGTCTGTCAGTCAGAAAGTACAGCAGAAAGATCATTGCATTATATACACTGTAACATTATCTTCAGTTGACATTATATTGTAACAATTTTTGACTGTTATATTGGACATTGACCTTACATTGTTACATTATTTTGATGGATATATTGGACATTGACCTTTCATTGTAACATTATTTTGATGGCTATATTGGACATTGACCTTACATTGTAACATTTTTACAGTTATATTGGACATTGACTTTATATTGTAACATTATTTTGATAGTTACATTGGACATTGACTTTATATCATAACCTTATTTTGGATGTTATGTTGAGTGCTGATGTTATATCATAACATTATTTTGACCATTATTTTAGATGTTATATCATAACACTATTTTGACAGTTATATTGGAAATTGACATTACAGTGTAACAATATCTTAACAGTTATATTGAACGTTGATGTAACATTTTTACAAGTATACTGAACGTTAACATTATATTGTAGTAACATTTTTGCCGTTATATTGAACATTAACATTATATTGTAGTAGTGTTTTGACAGTTATTTCAGACTTTGACTTTATAATGTAACACTATTTTGACACTTATATTCTTCAGTAATATTGGACATTTATGTTATATTGAAACAGTATTTTGACTTATATCGGACGTTGACCTTATATTGTAACATTACTTTGATGGATATATTGGCTTTTGACGTTAAATTGTAACATCATTTTGACAGTTATTTTGGATGTTGATGTTACTTTGTAACATTATTTTGACAGTTATTTTGCACAGTGACGTTATATTGTAACATCATTTTGACAGTTATTTTGGATTTTGATGTTACTTTGTAACATTATTTTGACAGTTATTTTGCACAGTGACGTTATATTGTAACATCATTTTGACAGTTATTTTGGATGTTGATGTTACCCTGTAAAATAATTTTAACAGTTATTTCGGACAGTCACGTTATATTGTAACATTATTTTGACACTTATTTTGGATGTTGGTGTTACATTGTAACATTTTGACAATTGTATGTTGACTATATCGTAACATCATTTTGACAGTTAAATTCGACATTGACGTTACATTGTAACATTAGTTTGACAGTTATATTGGACATCGTTGTTTTATTGTAACATAATTTTTACAGTTTATTGGACGCTGACGTTAAATTGTAACATTAATTCACCATTACATTTGGTTGACGTTATATTATAGATTTTTTTAACTTAAATTGGACATTGATGTTATATTGTAACATTAATTGACAGTTATAATGGAGATTGGCATTATATTGTAACATTATTTTAACTGTTACATTAGACTGTGTATTGTAACAGTTAAGTACATTTAAACCTCCAACCCGGAATTTCACTGCAGGATATGGAAGCAAATTTTTAGTATTCTTATAAAACCAATACATTTCTATGGTATCATGTTTGATATGTGATCACATGTGCGTGTCTCTTTCCTCACACTCGTTTATTCCGTCTCCATCCCTGCATCGGCTGTTCCAGGATTTCACAGAATTCCCTGTCTGGTTCCCACTCGGTTTCCACGGTAACAAGTGTGGAGTTCACCCTGGCGTCTGAACGCAGGCAGGTGTGTGTGGACTTAATTACGCCGAGAATTCCAGCGCGCACACACACACACACACCTCACTGCCACATGTTCTGGAACAACTGTTTCCACACTGCGGAGTGAGACGAGCTGTTCAGGACGGAGACGTGGTTTCTCCTGCGCTAGAGTTTGAACCCGGCACAAACCCAAAGAGCAGGTAGAGCCCTGCATGCGGTTTCGGCACTGTAATGAGCGTGTTCTCGTGAAGCTTCCCTGAAAATTGCTCTCAGCAGAGAGACAGACAGAGAGAGAGAGACCAGCGCTTGACGGGAAACAGCGAAGCCTCCTTAGCGCATTTGAAACCGAAGTGTGAATGAAACATATCGGCACTTTAAGAAAATATTTCAAGCTTCATTTGCAGAGGGTTTTTCAAACGGCACAAATTGTTTTCACCATGCTAAGCTCCTGCAAATGAGTAGACTGGAAATGTTTACCTGTTTACAGACACAAATGCTTTCACACATGCGGCGTGTTTTGATATATTCTCTAAAGAAGAGAGAGAGCGGCGAAGGGAGAACGCGACGGAGAAGCGTGATGGCTATTGCTGCTCGTCACTGTGAATTACACGGCCTTGGGTTTTAAAGGCGATGCTGCAGCAGATGCCAAACTGACAAACACAACGCACACGCAACGCACTGAAAACATGACCTTCTCTCTCTTGTTGCGTCATTCTGTCTTTATTTCTTTCTGTTCAGTTGTCATTTCATCATTGGGAATTATAAATGCTAAAGTTGTTGTTTTTCAAGGAATATTTTGCTCGAAATTAAAATTTTCCCACTCAAACTCATGTTTTTCCAAACCTCTAAGACTTATATTCTTCTGTGAACATTCACTTTGCTTTTTTTTCGGCCACTGTCAAACTCCAAAAAGGACAATAGATAAATGAATAAAATATAATTAAAATAAATATTTTGCCACTTACATTGGATGATGACGTTATATTATAAAACTTTTTTAGTTTAAAATTGGACACTGATTTTATATTGTAACATTAATTGACAGTTACATTGGATGTTCACTTTATATTATTGCATTTTTTTGTGTTTCCAAACCGCTAAGTCTTTTTTTCTTATGTGAATGTTCACTTTGTTTTTTTCCAGCTGCTGTCAAACCAAAAAGGACAAAAGCAATAAATAAATAAATAAAAATAATTAAAATAAATATTTTGACTCTAATGTTGACTGTTGATGTTATGTTGCAACATTATTTTGACAGTTTATTGGACGTTGACATTATATTGTAACATTAATTGACAGTTACATTTGATGTTGACTTTATATTATGGCATCTTTTGACAGTTAAATTGCATTCTGATGTTACATTGTAACATTAATTGACGTTAATTTAACATTATTTTAACTGTTTTTTTTTAGATGTTAACGTTATATCGTAACATTATCTTGACCGTTATGTTGGACGTTGATGTTATATCGTAACATTATTTTGACTTATTTTGGAAGTTGACATTATTGTAACATTAATTGACATTTATATTTGATGTTGACTTTATATTATGGCATTTTTTGACTGTTAAATTGGACGCTGATGTTATGTTGTAATGTTAATTGACGTTAATGTAACATTATTTTGACCGTTAAGTTGGACGTTAACATTATATCGGAACATTATTTTGACTGTTTTGAATTATGACAGTATATTGTAACATTAATTTGACAGTTTTATCAGCTGTTGACATTATATTGTTACAATATAACTGATATAATATAATAGTATAATTGACATTAAAATTGAGAATTGACATTATATTAGACTGTAACATTATCTTCACAGTTATAGTAGACATTGATGTTACATTGTAACATTTTCAGAAATTAAAATTGTTAACTTTTCTTCTGTGAACCTTCACTTTGCTTTTTTTCCAGCCACTGTTAAACTCCAAAAATGACAGAAAATAAAATTAAATACCATGAAAGTTTCCTTATAGTATCATAAAAATCCAAATGACTTTTACATTTTTACATGTAAATGACTTTTAAAATTTATTAATTATTTTTAATATATGTTTTAATTTGCTGAGAAGCAAGCTCTTTGTTACTGTCAGAGCAGCGTGAACATTTGGCTAAACAGCTCCTCTGTTGCTCCACAATAGAAAGTCTGTCGTGTGGGTTTGGAACGACAGGAGAATGATTCCTGCAAGGAGATCCGCTGGTTCGCTGCGGCGCTGAAGTCTTTGATGTATCTTTTTCTCTGTTTCTCTCTTTTCATCTCTTTCTTTACCTCTCTCAAATCGGTTTCGTTATGGCTGTGAAGGTTTTCTGAGTGCGAGCGCTTGAATAGACTATTGGTTTTTGTGTGTGTTGTGAACTCAAGTACAGACATGTACAGTCAAACATCTACAGCTCTTTCATGGATAATCAAAGGTCTGGACATAAAGAGTTCCGTCATTCCTGGGAAACAGCCCCGATTAATAGAACAAAATCACAAAAACGAAAATCATCCTGTCTGGATGCAATTATTTATTTATTTATTTATTAAATATGCATAAATTCACTATAACAACAACCAAGATGAAGTCTAAATACTTTACAAAATTTTATTCTTATTTCTTCCACAATTTCTTTTTTTTTATACAAATTTTTATTTAATTTACATTTTTTATATTAAAATTTTATAATTAATTTATACATTTATATTTATTTAAATAAGTATATTAATATTTATAGTTTTTAAATTAGTACGTAAATAAATAAAAATTTAAAATAAATAAATAATAAATTTTGCCTAAAGAGAAAAGCATTATTTTGTCAATGACGTACATTTGAAGACCTTCATATATATTGAAACACATATAAGTATTCATGTTAACAGGCCAGACCTGTTGTGTTTTTAACTTGGTTTTGGAAGTATTTTTCCCACTCATTTTCTCCAGTGGGATTTCAGACATTCTTCAGTAAAGAGTCACAAGTCAAACCAACCATTTCTGAGATGAATCACAACATAATGAATCTTGATTCGAAAAATATCTAAAAATAATAAACATCTGTTATGAGGAAAACTACACAACCCATGATGAATTGCAAACGATTCAATCAAATAAAAAACAGTACAATATAAAACTGTTGACTTATGATTTATTGCACAATATTTGTATCTATATGAATATATAAGTAGTTTGAGAGCCAGAGGAGACTCAGTTAAGCTCTATATAGTAGGCAGAGCTCTTTTCCCAAAAATGTTTCCATGGTAATAGCGTCTTCTCTGATTGGTGGATCTCTCGTCAGGATTATGGGTAGTGTAGTTCTTCAAAATTAACTTCAGAGAAAGAAAGATGCATATATTATTGTTCCAGATCTTTTTCTCTAGGGGGAAATGAGCATATTTTTTACTTTCTATTGGATTTTAAATGTACTGAATTGCTTTTCTCTTTATGCACAGTATAATTTCCGATTGTTCTATTTTATTTTATTTAATTTTGCAATTGACATTGTTCATCAGTAAGCTTCACCGGCTCTGGGTGAAGCTGAATTTGGCATCACGAGACATCGAGTCAGAAGTTTAGGAGACATTAGGAAGGTTTCACGGCTGGATCTGGATCACGGCCAAAGCCTCTCTGTTTTCATACGATCCTGGTTTCTTTTCTCATCTCTCCGCTAGATTTTCCCCACATGTAAAAGCGTTAAGCAAAAACGACTCGCCCACACATGACACACACACACACACAAAACACATATGCACACACGCACGCTCGATATTGTTATTTGTCACTTGCATCTTGTTTACGGGCTATTAAAAGCTCGGCGCTCTCACACACGTGGTCAGACTTTTTATCTCCATATGTGTGTGTGGGACGGGTCGGCCGGGTGTGACGGAGGTGTGTTGGGGTGCCGTAACGCCTGGCGTCGCTCTGGTGTTTGGATAATGGTGATATGGGCTCTCTTGGCTGTAACAGGAAGGACATTAATGTTTTAGCATATGTCTGCTTCTGAAGTGTGAACAGAACTTGCGTTATGGATCGACTCGCTGCCCCTCCGAGCTGAACGAGTCTCTGAAACACCAACTCTCTCCTCGCAGACGGACGACAGAGATGCTCGAAAATAGTCTGTACCTGAGTCTCGCTGGTCTGGTCCGGTCTGGGGTGCATTTCCCAAAAGCATCGTTAGACAACTATGGTCACAAGCTCCATCGTTACCAACATAGTTCAACGATTCGGTGTTTCCCGAAACCATAGTTCAAACGAACATTCGCAATCAGCATCACAAACTTATTACGTGGCTGGATCTACAGCTCTTGACCTGTGGTTTGAAGCTTAGTAAGACATTTGGGCTTAAATAAATTCTGCTCTTGGGCACAGTAAGCAAGCTAACATGCAGTACAATCTATATTTTCCGTTCTATCTAAATATAAATGCATTTTAATCTATGTATTTTAGCACGTCCCCAATAAGCGCCGTTTGTGAAGAGTGCACATGTGCACAAATGCACAAAAAGGGAACCCAGGAGGGAACCCGCAATGAATCAAACATCAAATAAAGCAAAACGACAGGGAATGAAAAGTAGTAAATTAGTCATCAGGTGTCATGTTCAATACAGCAGCAATTTAGAGATGTCTAATCAGTTAAATAGCAGAAGTTATTACTCCACCACATGCGTGTGACGTCATTAACAATGGCCCTATGTTGTTGAACTAATGTGGTTCAAACGACGGAGATGCGACTGTGTTCAGGAAACAATCGAGACTTGGTAGTTCGTTTGCACATCAATGCATTGTACTATAGTGGTGGTTAATCAGCGAGTTACATCGTTATACGGGTAACGCACCCCTGGTCTGGTCTGGTTTCATGGGGTTTGCTGTTGATCAAAAGTTGAATTGTGTGAAATACCTCTGCTATGTCTTCTTTGGCGTTGTGTGGTTCTGTTGATGGTTTTTGAGGAGCACAATCTGTCCATGTTGACTTCTGAGTAATTATATGAGTTTCTATGAAGTGGCAGATGAATTTGTGTCAAAATACTTTTGAGTTTGAGACCTTTTGACTTAAAACTACATAAAAACTCATGTTCGATTAACTGAAATTATTCAAATGGTTTCCAAGCTAGTCAGACAGAGTTGTCTGAACAGATGATGGCAAATTGAACAATATTGAGTTTGTGAGTTTATTGGATTGTTGTGTCACTGTTTGCTGACTTTCTTGTTAACTTTTGTCCTTTATGGGTTGTGTTGTGATGTTAAGAGCTCATCTTTTTACATTTGTTGATTGTCATCGTTCTTGAGGTTTGTAACTCCTGAAAAAAAAAAACAGCCCTGATCGATGGAGAAAAAGAATATATTATTTTTTATAGAATCTTTTTTTTTTTTTAATTTATTGAAATGTGCATAAATTTAGTACACTCCTATCCTGAAAAAACAGCCCTGATCAATGGGGGGAATTTTTTTTCTTATTTTTATTTAATTTTTTTCCCCAAGTTTAAATATGCATAAATTCAGAGCTATATACAGTATATACAGAGAGAGAGAAAGTAAGAAATCTGTCATTTTAATTATGAATGAGGCATTTTGCATTTTGTGAATGAACAAATTCAAAATTGACCAATAATAGCTGAGAAAACCTAAAACTAATAGATAATAGTTGAGAGAACCTGAATATCTGAATGCATCAGGTTGCACTGAATTTAAGGTTTCTCAACAATTCCCTTTTTACATGATCATTTGTCATCGAGTCTGACACTATTCAGTTATGGCAGTTTATAACGAATGCTTCTTTTTTGTTAATTGTTTGCTGAGTTGTGATTGGTCAGTAGTGAGTTTAAGCGACCAATCACAGTGAGGAGCAGCTAGCTATGTCCCGCCCCTCATAGAAACCTCACAGAAAGCTCATCTATAGCTGGAGTCCAGCTCACCTTCATTTGCAGGTATGTGGAATTAAATGTTTGATTGAATCAGCTGATATTGGATTACGGGGCTTTTTATTGTCTTTCATCTTCAGTCTGTGACATGCAATGAGCAAAAAGAAACTCCAAGAACTTTCAGTTTGATTTCTGTTGGTATTTAGTGAGAAACATCAGCAGATCTTACCCAAAAGAAAACATAATTTTGGTTGTTGTGTTTCATGGAGATCACGTTTCATTGAAATTTCAACTTTGCAGACTTTTGGCAAGTTGTTGAGATTTCTCTTTTCCAGTAGAAAAATCAGGAGACTTCATTGAGATCTTCATTTTCATTGTTTCCTTTGTTTTCATCCCTCAGAAGAAGTGAAAACAGACTCAGATGAGTCAATAGTCAGCATACAGTGAGAGTCAGAGCTCGGATCATTCAATCCTGAGAGAATTTGTTGGGAATATTTGAGAATTTAAAGAGAAACCGTTAAATACATAACATTTGTGACCCTAGACCACAAAAGCATAAGGGTCAGTTTTTTGAAATTGAGATTTATACATCATCTGAAAGCTGAATAAATAATCTTTCCTAACTTGTTAGGATAGGACAATATTTGGCCGAGATACAACTATTTGAAAATCTGGAATCTGAGGGTGCAAAAAAACAAAATATTGAGAAAATCACCTTTAAAGTTGTCCAAATGAAGCTCTTAGCAATGCATATTACTAATCAAAAATGAAGTTTTGATATATTTACAGCAGGAAATTTACAAAATATCTTCATGGAACATGATCTTTACTTAATATCCTAATGATTTTTGGCATAAAAGAAAAACGGATCATTTTGATCCATACAATGTATTGTTGGCTATTGCAGCAAATATACCTGTGCTACTTATGACTGCTTTTGTGCTGCAGGGTCACATTTGTAATGTTTTTTGTCTTTCCAACAGGCAGTAAAGTTGTTTAAAAACACTTCTTTCCTGATGTAGATCATCACAGGCGTGTTGTGTTTTCAGTTTTGCCCTCTTGTGTGTGTTTGTGTCGTCTGTCTGAAAAATAAGCACTTAAAAGTATAAAAGCACACACACTGAACATGTTAGCGTCACCAAACACTCTTCACTTCATTCAGCTGAACAGGAATCACATGTTCACTCAGCGGAGAGCATCAACAATCACACTGGAGAGTCGTGTGTGTGTGTGAATTAGATGGGCTCCATTCCAAAACATTCTAGTAGAGCCAAGCTGAAAATATCAATTTTCATTTTGATGAACTGATATCGATTCTTAAATCCCAAGATGAATCTGTCAGTCAATGCTGTTTTCAGTTGATGCGTGAATAAAACTTCCCTAAGCATTATTTGTATTGTGCATCCCATCAAATAGTCACAAAAAGATTTGAACTTTTTTTTTACTTTTGATATGAAACAAAGTCTCAGCTTTCAAATTCTTTCAAAATTCGAACAATATATGTGGTTGTTCTTTAATGTGGCTGTATCTGCCTCAGTTCGATATCATCTTTTCCTCTTTACTAACAGTTATTCCATCAAATAAAATGAATAAACACGAGAAGGCGTTGAAAGAAACAACAACTTGCTGAAATGAATAAAGTTGCATGTAATTGATCATTCAGTGTTTCAACCGCGGAAAGATGTATAAAAAAGGAGCTTATAAACAATAATATCACTGACGTCACCTTTACCTTACAAAAGCCATTCAATGACTACAAACTCCGTAGTCAGCTGGCAGAGGAGCATTGTGATAAATATATGCAAATATATGCACTGTAATGCTATAACACTATAATAAATATAATATTCATTACATTTACTTCATTATTCAATGCAAATTTGAATAATAATTAATGCAATTTAAATGTTTGTATTCAACCATTTTTTTCATCTATTTTAATGATAGACACCATTTAAATGTTTATATTTCAAAAACAAATTGTAATTATATTTGTTTTTTATTTTATATATAAATACACACATATTCATTTTGATATTAAAGCAGTTTTATGTGCAATTTAAATGTGTGTATACAAGTTTTTGATTAATATTATAATATATAAAAATAAATAGCAATTAAATTTTGACTTTGCTGTTAATTTTTAGCTTTAAGATTACAGTAATGAACCAACTGATGAGAGATTGTTTTCATTGAGAAAAACTGACATGTACTGTACCTGATATACCTGAATGATGCAATATCGAATTAAATCAAAATTAGAATCGAAGCGAATCAGAATCTTGTGAATTGGAATCGAATTGATTAGTAAAATCTGTCAATATGAAATGCAAGAAATGTCAATTAAGGCTGTGTGAGGAAAAACAAATGCATTTTTGATTTAGACTAGATTAAAAAACACAAAATGAATCTGTGACATTAATTTATTAATTCTGTCCTAATAAGACTACGAGAGGTCTTGCGTTCTGTGTGTCTCTGAAACAGCAGATCTTACTGAAGGAGGCTGATAAATGAATAAATGCGAGCGTAAGCAGACATGCATCCACTCAGCCAGTCCATTATATTTTCAGAATTACATCGGTATTATGTTGAAATATTCAGAGGTTGGCTGAAGGTTGATAATGCGTTTAGACAGACATTAAGCTGTAATCGCTTTCTAATGGAGTTACTCTGAGACATCTGATACCATTTGCTCTGAGCCGAGAGAAAGAGAGACGTGTGTGTGTGTGTGTGTGTGTGTGCGCTTCCATTGTGAAAGTCTGGATCTATCGCCACTTTTTGTTTGTGTGTGTGTGTGTGTGTGTTTTAGCGCAGTGAATGAGATGTGTGTGTGTGTGTGTGTGTCCCGTGGTGAACGAGTGTGCTGTCACCCACGTTGATTGTTAACTTGTTAGCGCTTTCTCACTCCGACTCCTCTAAACCCAGAATAGGGTGACAGCGAGGTGTCAATTTCAGAGCCATCGCTGCTGCGCTGCGTCTCGCCGTGAAATCCACAAAGACCTGCCGCTTTCTGACATCAGACCAGAGCCATTTCTCCATCGCTGCGGACCGAGTTTGCACCGTTTGGTCGGTGTGAAAGATGTTTTTATGAACTTTCATGTGGACTTCAGTACTGTACAGATATTGATGGCGTATCTCTTGCCTGTAATGGGACAGACGTGTATAGGACATCAGTCTGAGGGTTTTCCTGTATTTCTATTGGATCTTATTCAGTTTGATTCAGCAGGTGTGTTTAAAAACTGACAACAACCTCTTGTCTTCTTTCTTATTCATTTTATTTTTCATACTAGAGAACACATTGCATTTATTTGTCATACCTCACTGGAAAAATGTATTTTCTTTCTTTCTTTCTTTCTTTCTTTCTTTCTTTCTTTCTTTCTTTCTTTCTTTCTTTCTTTCTCTTTCCCACTATGCTGAAACATAGCCTACATTTATTTATATATTTATGTACTTATTTATTTATTTTATTTATTTATTTTTCATATTTATCATACCCCAATGGAAATGTATTTTATTTAGTTATTAGTTAATAGTTAATAGTTATAGTTTAGTTATTTAGTTATTTTTTAAATGTTTTTCTTTTCACATAAGCCTGACTTTTTGTTCTAACCAACAATTTCTATTGGTTTTTTATTAAAGTTTATATTTAATCTTATTTAAATTTATTCAGGTGATGTGTTTTTAACAACTTCTTGAGTTAAATATTTTGAGTTAAATTTAAATTCATAACCCATTGGAATTTTATTAATTTATAATTTATAATTAATTAATAATTATTTATTATAATAATTATTTATCAAAGTTTTTTTATGTTTATAGTTTTTATTTTTTATAATTATATATATATATATATATATATTAAATATATTTATATATAAATTATAATATAAAATATAATAGTATAAAAATATAAATGTATATACAAAATATATACTTTATATGTGTGTGTGTGTGTGTGTGTGTTTATATATACATAATAAATAAACACAGTACACACACACACACACACACACACACATACACACACACACACATATATATATATATATATATATGTAAACAAAAACTTATTTTGAATGGAGTTAATCGTGATTAATTGTTTGACAGCACAAATATATATATATATATATATATATATATATATATATATAAATAAATATTAAAATATTAATATTAAAATATTAATATAATATTTTTTAACGCAAATTAATCATGTGATAAGGTTTGACCCCAACTTCTTGCCATCATCGCAGCGCGGAAGATTATCTATAATTGTTTGGTTCACTAGGCTACACAATCATGGGGAAGACTGCTGATCTGACAGTTGTCCAGAAGACAATCATTGACACCCTTCACAAGGAGGGTAAGCCACAAACATTCATTGCCAAAGAAGTTGGCTGTTCACAGAGTGCTGTATCCAAGCATGTTAACAGAAAGTTGAGTGGAAGGAAAACGTGTGGAAGAAAAAGATGCACAACCAACTGAGAGAACCGCAGCCTTATGAGGATTGTCAAGCAAAATCGATTCAAGAATTTGGGTGAACTTCACAAGGAATGGACTGAGGCTGGGGTCAAGGCATCAAGAGCCACCACACACAGACGTGTCAAGGAATTTGGCTACAGTTGTCGTATTCCTCTTGTTAAGCCACTCCTGAACCACAGACAACGTCAGAGGCGTCTTACCTGGGCTAAGGAGAAGAAGAACTGGACTGTTGCCCAGTGGTCCAAAGTCCTCTTTTCAGATGAGAGCAAGTTTTGTATTTCATTTGGAAACCAAGGTCCTAGAGTCTGGAGGAAGGGTGGAGAAGCTCATAGCCCAAGTTGCTTGAAGTCCAGTGTTAAGTTTCCACAGTCTGTGATGATTTGGGGTGCAATGTCATCTGCTGGTGTTGGTCTATTGTGTTTTTTGAAAACCAAAGTCACTGCACCCGTTTACCAAGATATTTTGGAGCACTTCATACTTCCTTCTGCTGACCAGCTTTTTAAAGATGCTGATTTCATTTTCCAGCAGGATTTGGCACCTGCCCACACTGCCAAAAGCACCAAAAGTTGGTTAAATGACCATGGTGTTGGTCTGCTTGACTGGCCAGCAAACTCACCAGACCTGAACCCCATAGAGAATCTATGGGGTATTGTCAAGAGGAAAATGAGAAACAAGAGACCAAAAAATGCAGATGAGCTGAAGGCCACTGTCAAAGAAACCTGGGCTTCCATACCACCTCAGCAGTGCCACAAACTGATCACCTCCATGCCACGCTGAATTGAGGCAGTAATTAAAGCAAAAGGAGCCCCTACCAAGTATTGAGTACATATACAGTAAATGAACATACTTTCCAGAAGGCCAACAATTCACTAAAAATGTTTTTTTTTTTTTTTTATTATTGGTCTTATGAAGTATTCTAATTTGTTGAATTGGTGGGTTTTTGTTAAATGTGAGCCAAAATCATCACAATTAAAAGAACAAAAGACTTAAACTACTTCAGTCTGTGTGCATTGAATTTATTTTATACACGAATTTCACAATTTGAGTTGAATTACTGAAATAAATGAACTTTTCCACGACATTCTAATTTATTGAGATGCACCTGTATATGTATACTATCTCATCTTCTTCAAGCCATTTCTCCTGCAGTTGTACCTGCACTCACTCACATCATTAACACATCCCTTCACACTGGTGTTTTTCCTTCAACATTTAGACAGGCTCGTATAACCATACTACTTTAGAAACCCACCCTTAACCCATCTCTTTTAGAGAACTACAGACTGGTTTCCCTTCTTCCTTTCATTGCAAAAATACTTGAACGAGCTGTGTTCAACCAAGTCTCTGCCTTTCTCACACAGAACAACCTCCTCGACAGCAACCAGTCTGGTTTCAGAAGTGTACATTCGAGAGAGACTGCCTTGCTCTCAGTTGTTGAAGTCCTAAGACTGGCAAGAGCAGATTCCAAATCTTCTAGACTGATCTTGCTGGATCTGTCTGCTGCTTTTGACATGGTTAACCACCAGATCCTCCTGTGAACCCTGTTGGTAAAGGGCATCTCAGGAACTGCACTCCAGTCGTTTGAGTCTTACCTCTCAGATAGGTCCTTCAAGGTATCTTGGAGAGGTGAGGCATCCAAGTCGCAACATCTAACTCAGGGGTCGGCAACCTGCAGCTCCCGAGCCGCATGCGGCTCTTTCATCCCTCTGCGGTGGCTCCCTGTAGCATGGCTGTACAATACGCGGGGGAGGTGTCCCCACGACTTTTAATAAAACCTAAACTCTTCCCCTGAACTTTTTCTCGGTCAAGTGTGCTAAAGAAGATTTGTTTTAAGGGCCAATGTGAATAAATCTAGATTTAAATTAAAAGAGAAAAGATAGTCATGTCGTTTTGGATACGTTTTATTCGTATCCAAAACGATGTGAACATCACGGAGCGCTGAACACTCTCATGTGCTTGTATGTTTCATTCATACTCAAAGCCGGAGGGCGCTCTTGTACACAAAGTCCAAAACGGCTCATATGAGAAGTAATAATAACTTTTGACGTGCCAGTAAATACCTAATATGGACAAAGGCATCCCGCTATCGATGTAGCTAAGCTGAATAACAAGCATAAACCTTAACTGATGAAACGTGAAGACGATATGGTTTATGTGTTTTTCAAGTCTTCTCCAGGTAATAAATATGAATGATACAGTGGTAATTGACAGCATTAATTACAGTACAGAAGCTATAAACTATATTTTCTGCCTTATTCTGTGATAAAAATGAAAAAAAAACTGTTTGTAGTATTTATACTGATTATACAATCATAACCATAAAATTGTCATTAGTAAAATATATATCAAAAATATTAAAGAAGACAAATTATTGGTTATTGTCCAGCAGTGTATCTTATTTCTTAGCCAATTAAAAGTAAGAGATAAGAAAAGTTTTTTTTTTTTGGTCAATTATACATACATAAATAATAATTATTATAATTATTATTATTATTATTATTATTATTATTATTACTACATTTGACATTTCTGTCCCCCTCACTTCTGAAATGATTGATACTCCCCTGCCCTGTAACATAACTGAATATAAAACGTTAGCTACATGCCGTGTTATCTTTATTTGGGAATCAAATATTTTGTGGCTCCACGTGAATTTTATTCTGTGGGAAAGGGACCAAAATGGCTCTTTTGACGTTGAAGGTTGCAGACCCCTGTTCTAACTACTGGGGTGCCTCAGGGCTCAGTTCTTGGACTACTTCTCTTGTCTGTCTACATGGCATCATTAGGTTCTGCCATTCAGAAACATGGCTTTTCATATCACTGCTATGCTGATGACACTCAACTCTACCTCTCATTCCATCCTGATGATCCGACGATACCTGCTCGCATCTCAGCTTGTCTAACAGACATTTCTTGCTGGATGAAGGACCATCACCTTCAACTCAACCTTGCCAAGACTGCTTGTGGTTTCATCAAGTTCTTCATTTCATCACAATTTCACCATCCAGTTAGGCACATCAACCATAACTCCTTCAAAAACAGCCAGAAACCTTGGAGTTATGATTGATGATCAGCTGAATTTTACAGACCACATTGCTAAAGCTGCCCGGTCCTGCAGATTTGCTTTATTCAACATCAAGAAGATCAGGCCCTTTCTTTTGGAACATGCTTCACAACTCCTTGTTCAAGCTCTTGTTCTTTCCAGGCTGGACTATTGCAATGCTCTCTTGGCAGGTCTTCCAGCCAGTTCTATCAAACCTTTACAATTAATCCAGAACGCGGCAGCAATATTAATTTTTAATGAGCCGAAAAGAATGCACGTCACACCTCTGTTTATCAATTTGCACTGGCTTCGAGGGGTGAGCGCTATACCGGTATTAACGTGACTACCGGTATTATGATGTGCCATGATATGGATTTTGCTATACCGTGGATACCATTACATATTCATGGATTTCATTGGATGGACAGACAAAGATTTTTTCCCCGCGGTCATTACTGCGTCATCAGAGAGAGAGATACCCCGCTTGATTGGACATAAATCAGAACCGGTTAGTTTTTGCTCCAAACACGATCGGCTTTTCGGAACTGCACACAGACTGGATTACAATAATTTCACAAAATGTAATTTGTATTTGTGTGGTAATATTACTAAGTCTGTAAACGGCCATTAACACGGGACAGAGACGCAGAACATAAAATTCAAGGCATTGATGTTTGCCTACAAAACCACCACTGGCTCTGCACCCCTTTACCTAAATTCAGTACTTCAGACTTGTGTGCCCTATAGAAACTTGCGTTCTGCAAGTGAACATCGCTTTATTATGCCATCCCAAAGAGGAACAAAATCACTTTCACGGACTTTTAAATTAAATGTTCCCTCATGGTGGAATGATCTGCCCAACTCAATCCCAGCAGCTGAGTCCTTAGCCATCTTCAAGAATCAGCTAAAAACACATCTCTTCCATCTTTATTTGTCCCTCTAAATCTAGCACTCTCTATTTTCATTCTATTCTTTACAAAAAAACTAGTCCCTTTTAGACTTGCACTCTATTCATTTACTGCTTGTTCTCTTTAAAAATAAATAAATAAATAAATAAACTAACACTAGCTTTTCTAATCTTTTTGTATTCTATCTGTTTCTTTTTATTTATTATACAATTAACAAAAAGGCCTCTAACACTAGCTTGCTCTATTCTTTTTCTGTTCTATCTGTTTTCTTTTTATTTATTATATAATTTAAAAAACAAAACAAAACAAAAAAAAAACTTGCTACATGTACTGTGTTAAGCTTAGACTTGTTATAGCACGTGCGTATCATTGCCCTTTTGTTGATTTTGATTGCTTCCATTGTCCTCATTTGTAAGTCGCTTTGGATAAAAGCGTCTGCTAAATAACTAAATGTAAATGTAAAAAAAAAATATATATATATATATATATATATATATATATATAGACATACATACACACACACACACACACACACACACATATATTATATATATATATATATATATATATATATATATATATATAATTTATGGATACATAGGTAGATATTAAGACCATAATATTAATTATAAAAATAATAGTATTGTTGTGTTGATCGTTCTGAGCGAGGTGGTTCATTGAGATGAAAGCAGCGTCAGACTGAAGTGAGTGTTTTCTGTGCTCATGTTTCTGTGGTCAGTCACTGCGGCTGTGAATGTGAAGCTCTGAAGGCTCTGACACAGACAGTTTGGGTGTTTTAGTGTCATTTGGCGCTGAGAGCCAGCGCTGCTTTAAATAATTCGGAGAGGTAAACACATGTGGGAACATTAGTTTCAGCTCCTCTAAGTCTCACACTGATGGAGAGAGACAGACGCGTCTCACTTGTGCTTTCTGAGGCGCTGGCGCTCCTGCGCTGGGTTCCTTCACTCGGACTCCTCTCTGTGTCATGCAGTCATGTGCGTCATATTTTATGTGAAACTATCACAAACTAGGTGCATCTAGGTGATCTGAAGTGTGTGTATGTGTGTGTGTGTGTGTGTGTGTGTGTGTGTGTGTGTGTGTGTGTGTGTGTGTGTGTGTGTGTGCAGTTCTGTATTATTTACTCACCAAAGTCAGTTAAAATTTAAAGTTCTTACATATTAAATGTGCTTAAATATTGTCAGATCAGCTCAGATCAACCAGTAAGACATCCTCTGAAGTTTGTGTGTGTGTGTGTGTGTGTGTGTGTGTGTGTGTGAGAGAGAGAGAGAGAGAGAGAGAAAGAGAGAGTACAGGGGTTTGTCTATATTTTTTTATATATATTTTTTATATATATTTTTTAATTATGCAATGTTATCAAGACATTAATCCCATGACACTTTTTTGTTTTTTACAATGAATAATAAATAAATCATCTATTTTTATTTTCTTCATTGTTTTTTTATTTAAACAATTAAAGTAATTTATATATTAAAAGTTTATAAAGGTATAAACAAAATTTATACAGTTTAGTATGAATGAATCTAACCCAATTTAGAATGGATTATATGATATTTATGTAATTCTGAATTTTATTATTTGTGTGTGTGTGTGTGTGTGTGTGAGATTCCCACTTTTATTTAATGGGAATGTTTTATATGGCTCTATTGAGTATAATATAGCTTATACTATGGGGCCGTTGAATGCTTGAATCTGATTGGCTGACGAACGTTCTAATGCAATGATTTTCAGGGAAACGCATGGCGAACGTAGTTCCAGCAAAGCTACTAGAAGGCAAGCCTGCAGCCATTAGCCGAAAAAGCGTAACGGCTAAAGCTAACGCTGGTGTGCCAGTACATGGGAAAGGAGACCAGAGGCTGTTTTTTTTAATGGATGTAAATGGAGAAGAGGCTTCACTACGCTGAATAAACAGCTTTTTAGAGGAAATGGCTTATTTAATAAATCGACAGCCTATCTGCTAATCTTCAACGTGTTTTACACTAAACAAAACTTTTGGATTGAACTATTTTTAGAGTTTACCACAAAAAAAAATGCTGTTTTATTAGAGAAGTCACAGACTTTTTGCGACAGGTGTGATTCAGCTTACGGCACTTCTCATTCACTCCTATGGCATCCGTAAACGGTGATTGAGTGTCGCACAACTCTGACTGAAATTCAATGACGTCAAGGCTGTAATGTGATTGGTTATTACGGCACACGTGATCCAAGTTAGCCATTACGCTTTCTCCAATAGTAAGTAATACAGACCCTCTCATCTCCCTATAGAAAGAAAATCTCTGTTTCCAGGCAGCTCTTGACCGCATTACATGTCCATATCACTTCGCCAAATTATTGGAGTTATTTCAAAGGTCCTTACAGCAAAAGAACCAAAACCCACAACGACACTGGCCAAACAAATAAATATAGTAAACAAAAGGATAAAAACGACAGATCATGTCCATGTTTTTGCCACAAAATTATGTTTTATTATGTACGGAAAGCACATCCTCTATCTCTCCCACTCTCTCTCCCTCACAGACAGTTTGCACACACATTAACATAAGCGCTAATGTTGTTAGCGCTACTCTGACGATTTTATCAGTAACATAGTTTAACAACTTAAAAACTTCATGACTTCTCACAAACGAGGTGACAACAACGGCACTGTTCGTGAAGAAAATGAACTTAAAGTTTCACTATAACTAGAGACATTGTTGCCGAACACTACTGAGAGACGCACAGACTCACAGAGGTAACGTTAATCTCTCTCTCTCTCTCTCTCTCTCTCTCTCTCTCTCTCTCTCTCTCTCTCTCTCTCATAACTTAGTTATTAACTGTATTAACTGCATTAGGCCCCGATCACATCAAAAGCGTTTTTTGCAGTGAGAGGCGCCTTTTTTGAATTGTTTTCTGTTGGCAGTGAGCGTTTTGCCTCGCGTTTTCGCCACCTGCTGCGCCTCGCTTTTTTGCAGGTACGCTCTGAGCGCCTGAAGTTGAAAAAAAAGCAGCTCTGAGCAGAAAAGCGCCCCACGTCATCGCAAGTTTACCCGTTGCTTAGAAAGTCCGGAGATTACAATGATGCAGGAGAAACTTTTGGTGTCTGTCGCAGGTTACCCGGAGCTGTATTTTTTTTTTAAGTTTTTGCTAATATGTCAGTTTACTTAACAGCAAAACCCAAACATTTTAGAGTGCTCGTGCTATAATCCTTTGATTAGACTGACAGGACAGCTGATTCGGTGGTTGCTTAGCAACATAAAAAATGCAGCACACTGCTCTTTAAGTAGAAAATCCGGACGAATGCCTTGAAAAATATCATCTGATCGATGTCTTGAGGTGTGGCAACTGTAGTATAAGCGGAATGATTGACTTATGACCGTTGAATTATTAGAAAATCATCATTAGCCGCATCATCACCTCGGGCGTGCATTATTTTTCTAATAATTCATGGCTCGCTGTCAATTATTCCTTACTTAAATGAGTCTGAATGAGACATTTGCTTCAGTTCAGCTCGTGTTTTTCAGTGTAAATAGGTGTCATCCAGTAAAATGAATGTGCAGCAGCTCAGATCATTGATTTATACTGAGATCTTGGACTTTGGGATCTTGGTAAATCTGAGTACAGTCTGAGACAGTGTAGAGATCTTTTCTGGGAGCCTGAGTTGATTTGTTAGTGTTTTAGAGGCTGTTTGTTTGTTTGTCCCGGTCCGGATCTGTGTCGTCTGACACAGCAGCTCATGACATGATAATAGCGTGAGGAGGATCGAACCCGTGACCCTGATCGCTCTCTGTGAGCTCAGAATGAGAAGAAACCACAGTCAATGCATGGAAATCCCCATTTGGGAAAACAGGAAGCCGGAAGCAGGGAGTTCTCTTGGCATTGTTTTATGACGGAGTGTGAGTAGTGATATTAGTGCGGGTGTAATAATGGATGATATACGGTACGGTCATGAGAGGTGAAGCGATATAGTAATAGCGACTGATGTCAGAGTTTGTCATGAGTTTTATTGTGCTAGTAGAAAGTTAAAATTCTGACGGCATGAATGTTTTTGAAAGTCTCTTCTGCTCACCAAGGCTGCATTCATTTGATGAAAAATATAGTAGAAATAGTGAAATATTATTATTATTATTATTCAAAATAACAGTTTTTTATGTGAATGTCTGTTAGACTGTAATTGATTGCTGTGATCAAAGCTGAATTTTCAGCATCATTACTCTAGTCTTCAGTGTCACATGATCCTTCAGAAATCATTCTAATATGCAATAATATGCATTTTATTTTTTGAATGATAGGAATGGTAGTTTGTACTTTTGTAGTCCAAATTTTGTATCTCAAATCAGAAGTTGCATCCCCCAAAAATAAAATTAGTTTTTTTCTTTTTCATGTTCCTTCATTTTTTCTTTAAACAAAATTGCATTTTTTTTTAATTTTATATATTTATTTATTTACTTATTTAAAAACGATTTAAATTAGTATCTAAATTAAAATATAAATTTAATATACAAATTAAATATAAAATATAAATGAAATAAAAACATATGAACACAACAGAAAAAATGAATTATATTTGTATTATTTAAATATGTATTTAATAATAATAATAGTATTTTTCGATAATAATAATTTTAGTAGTATTTATATGGAATTTATGCAATGCATATTTAATAAATAAATATTTTGTTACAGCATATATTAATCTATCTCATATGTTCAGTGCTCTATCTGCCATCTGTTTGGGTTTGTTACTATCAGGTCAGTCAGTAAAACGCCATCAGTTGTCAGAAGTGGTTTAATATCATTTGTCCAATCACGTCCTGTAATACAGAGATGATTTTCTCAGACAACCCTGAATGCGTTTGCTCTGTGTGACTCTCAGACGTCATCTGGAGCTCAGCACCTTCCTGACATCTGTAACTGCCATCAGCAAGCCAAACCACCAACGACAGGCACTAAAACACACAGAGAGGCTCTGTTCCTCCTCCGCGGAGCGCAGGTGCTGCAGTAACCTAGAGAGACTAGTGCAGGTCTGGTTAACCCGTCTGCAGCAGCATTCCTCAGCAGATCTTTTCCATCGGGTTTTCACGCAGCTGCAGGTGCGGTTTCACCTCGCAGGAAGCTGTAAAAACACGATCCGGCCCCGAACATAACCAACGGCTTCTGACAGATTTGGAGAGAAGGCCGATCTGTTCCCGTTTTTTGATGTTGAAAGCCACCAAATGAATCATCTGAACTTTCTCTGCGCTGCGGCGAGACGTCAGTAGCCTCAGGATGTGGGAACAAAGATTGAATTCAATTTAAGAACCAAAATAACGAAAGAGACGATGGAAAAACTATGCTTTCCAAGAGGGGAACTAGCATTTAAGAGAGTGCAGTCATATTGATGATGCTGAATCTGTCAAATTATTCTTCCTTTAAAGATCAATCCATCATTTTGAGACCGATGTCAGACTTGGTTTCAAGCCCACGTTATTTGCAACAAATACAATGTCAAGCTCTAAGCTTCTTTTTTAAATGAATAACAAATACAAAATTGATCCCAGAGAGACGCAGTGGTTTTGTTGCTGCACGACTCATCGAAATAAACTGAAATCACCATATGGCTTAGTGCAATTATAAAATCACAGAAATCAAATATCAAACTGACAAAATATAAGCTTAATGGTTTAACATATAAAATTTAAGAAATTAAGACATACCTTAATGTTAGTGTTGGAATTTTACTGTTGGACTGTAAATTCAATTTTTTTGTTATTATTTTTTATTATTTTGTTATATTTTCTTAAATATTTTTATTTGAATTTGAATATTACAATAGTAATATTTATTATTTTGCTTAATGTTTTCATACTAATCTTAAAATAAAATAACAATAAATAATAGTTTAGAACAATATTTTATAATAAAATAAAGCACTATTTTAATTTAAATAATACATTATTATCATTGTTGTTGTTGCTGTTGTAATAATAATAATTATATTCATATTGGTGTTGTTATTGTTTGATATTATTATTTTATAGTCATATCGGCATTATTACTGTTTGGTGTTTTTTTAATAGTCATATTGGTATGTAACCACAACATTTTTGGTCAAATTTTACAGCTAAGCACAGCAAACCTGCACTTTTTTCTTTCTTTCTTTTTTCCCCGTTTCCTTTCCTTTTTTTTATTATTTTTTTTTTTAAACATTTTAAATAACAATCATAATTTTTATCCAAAAATAAAAATTAATTTTTTCCCCCTGCAAATCCTGCAGTGCTTCATGCTGTGCCACATGTGTGTTCCTCATACAGTATTGTGTCATTGTGTGTGTGTGTGTGTGTGTGTGTGTGAGAGAGTGTGTGTGTAAAGAGGTCAAAAGTCATGTTTAGGGGTAAACGTGAACAGACCCTCTCTCTGTGCACTGAGCCCAGGAAATGAGGTCGTTCCCTTGAGTGTCGTGCAGGAAGGAACTTCTCTGAGCGGTTTGGTGATAATGACTTAATCGTTGAGATCTTTCTGCCTTTCTCTTCATGTTTATTAGCAGTGTTTAGTAAGTTAAGCATCTCTTGATGGACTCGACTTTGGTTCAACTTTGATTCCTCTCCTCCATCAGGTTTAAACTGGTTTTAATGCAGTCAGCAGTGAGTTGAGTTTTAATAAGCGTTTCAAAGGTTAGTCAGGGTTAAATGTGTTACCCAGCATCCCTGAGAAGATGTTCTTCTGTTCTTCTTCTTCCCACTGTTGATTAATCCCAGTAAGTGACAGATCCTGCTGTAATTAATCACATTAATCGCACAATTGTTTTGTTACAAGTTTTCTGAAATCATATATTTAAATATGAAAATGAGGTTTCATCTAATGAAATATGCACTAATTTGCACAAAAAATCCATCTTTACATCCATCTATCATTCTCTCCATCTATCTTTACATCATCCATCCATCCATCTTTCCTTTAATCCATCCATCTATCCATCAGTACATCATTCTCTCAATCCATCTTTACATCATCCATCCATCCACCTATCCTTTAATCCATCCATCCATCCATCCATCCATCCACCTATCCTTTAATCCATCCATTTATCCATCCATCCATCATTCTCTCCATCCATCTTTATAGCATCCATCCATCCATCCTTTAATCCATCCATCATTCTCTCCATCCATCTTTATATCATCCATCCATCCATCCATCATTCTCTCCATCCATCTTTACATCATCCATCCATCCACCTATTTGGGGTATGCGATATTAACAAAAAATAATATCTCGATATTTTCTGGGATTTTATTGATAACGATAACCAGACGATATTTTGCTGAGTGTGTTGTGCTGATATCTAAAGGACCGACGTGGACAGCTGTCTCCTAAAGTTTTTCGTATTCTTCATATTCTGTGTGGTGGTCAGTTCACAGTGGTAGAAATGAATCTTTTCCAATAAGTTTAAACAGATTTTTACATTTCATGGGCATTTTTACCTTTATAAAGCCATTTTCTCTAAAAGTGTCCATTATTTTTTGAGTCAAATTCTTACATTTAATCAGTTAATTAGAATAATGAGACATTTGGGCAAATTAAATCAGTATAAACAAAATTCATCTTCGCAATGCAGAGGAAATACAGAAGCTGCATCTGAAGTGGCATTTAGATGTATTTACACAATGTTTAATATAGTGTTGTCAAAAGTACCGACTTCGGTACCATTCGGTACTGTAATTTTAAAAACGTCCATTTCACGCTAACATTTGAGCGCTGTTGAGCGGATTCTTAAACACAGCTGATTGGCCATAGAGTTCACGCGCTCAACAAATATGACTGTGATTGGCTACAGTGATCATCGCTTCATGCTCTTCACCGAGCGCTTACACAAAAGCACATGGGAGCGTTTGAAAGCTGCGTCTATCAGCGGATCCCTAATATATCTACACGCAGACGGATCCATTCTGATAGATGCATCTTTCAAACACTCCCATGTGCTTTTGTGTAAGCGCTCGGTGAAGAGCGTGAAGCGATGATCACTGTAGCCAATCACAGTCATATTTGTTGAGCGCGTGAACACTATGGCCATTCAGCTGTGTTTAAGAATCCACTCAACAGCGCTCAAATGTTAGCGTAAAATGGACGTTTTTAAAATTACAGTACCGAATGTACCGAAAGTCGCACTAGTCTAGGTTCATTTCACATAATGTATGCGTGCACTCTATCCATCATTCTCTACATCCATCTTTACATCCATCCATCCGCCCATCCATCCATCCATCCATCCATCCATCCATCCATCCATCATTCTCTACACCCATCTTTACATCCATCCATCCATCATTCTATCAATCCTTTCATCCATCCATCTATACATCCATCCTTTCATCCATCCATCCATCCATCTTCTCTACATCCATCCATCCATCCATCCATCGTTCTATCAATCTTTTCATCCATCCATCCATCATCCTTTCATCCATCCATCCATCCATCCATCCATCCATCTGTCCATCCTTTCATCCATCCATCTATCCACCCATCCAACCAACCATCATTCTGTCCATCCATCCATCCATCCATCGTTCTATCAATCTTTTCATCCATCCATCCATCTATCCACCAATCCAACTATCATTCTGTCCATCCATCCATCCATCCATACATCCATCCATCTATCTATCCATCCTTTCATCCATCCATTTATCCAACCATCATTCTGTCCATCCATGCATCTATCCATCCACTCACCCATCCATCCATTGTTCTGTCCATCACCATTTTGTAATGAGAGACTTGCAATGCACTTATAATGTTTGAAAGAATGTTCCTAAGACTTTGCCTCACCTTGATTTTCTTGAAGGATACTGCTCAAAATGACTTTGTAGTGCTGCTGTGATCAGATGTTTGGAAATATAAGTGTGTCTGTGTGCAGATGTGTGTATCTTCTCATCTCATTCCTCTCCTTGTGTGCGTCTCTCCAGATATGAGCTGGTTTGGGGGAGGTGCGTTTGAGAACGTTGGAATCCGGATTCAGTGGAGGAAGTGCTGGGAATAATGTCATATTCCCAGAGAGAGAGAGAGAGAGAGAGAGAGAGAGAGAAGCTCACCTGCTAATAACCGTCAGGAGCTCTTTAAATCCACACACACCACAGACGCCGCACACTCAACAATCACGCGTGTTACTGGGGTTTTACCAGGGTTAAAGTGTGGACTGTGACAGTGAAAAACATGAGCCGCTGCTGTATAAAGCCTTGAGGATGAATGTATTTTTGTAATGTTACTCTTTCATTTATTGAGTTCTTATTTATGTTTGATTTAAGGAACTTTAATTTAGGCTTTTCTTCTAAAATTCTCTGAGATCTAAAACAGACTCAAATGAATCACCAGTTATTATCCAGTATGAGTCTAGAGCTGTAAAATGAACGTGGAGCACCTCAGATCTGTGGATGTGAAATAATTCTGTCCATCCATTCATCCATACATCCATCATTTTTGTCCATCCATCCATCCATCGTTATTGTCCATCCATGCATCATTCTATCATCCATCCACCCATTGTTCTATCTGTCCATCCATCCATCATCCATCCATCGTTCTATCATTCATCCATCCATCATTCTATCCATCATTCATCTGTCTGTCCATCTGTTTATCTGTCTATCTATCTGTTTATCATTCTACCATTCTGTCTGTTGTTCTAGTGTTCTTTCTGTCACTCTAATAGTTGTGTATTGTTCTATTGTTCTGTCTATCATTCTACTGAGTGTTTCTGTCTGATATTGAGGAACATATAGAATGCATTGTGTCTTCAGCAGACACTGTGTGAATGGACTTCAGTGTGTGTGTGTGTGTGTGTGTGTGAGACAGCTCTGTCATTAAGCTCATGAGGGCTGTGCTGGTCCTGGATTAGAGCAGTGGGTTATGGGTCGTCTGATAGACTGGCATGTTGGAGTCCAGCTGACAGCGGAGGTCTGGGTTAATAACCCACCATCACAGTGTGTGTGTGTGTGCGTGTGTGTGTGTGCACTGCAGGTAACAAGACAGACTAACACAAATGCAATAACAGACGTTTAATAATATTTACATTTTATTTTAAAGTACAACGCTTTCTAATATTTCCAAATGTTTTCTTCTCTCATCTGGTCTTTTCCTCTGTTTTCCGTCTCTTCTGCTGGAGTTGAAGCCAGAGAGAGTGACAAATGAAAGGAGGCATGAGAGAGAGAGAGAAAGAGAGAGAGAGAGAGACAGGCTTCTGTTTGTGTTTCACTGCACACATAACACTATTAATATGAGTCTGTTTTGTGTCAGGAGCTTTAATTTCATCTGTGAAAGACACACACACACTCATCTGTCACTGTAACTTCATTAGACTCTGACGAGAGGCCGGACACACACACACAGACACACACACTTCAAACAATATTAGATACGAAACAATATTTAAGCTTCAAGTAAATATTTCTAATAAAACAATATTCTGCCGTGTCCCGAACATGAGGCCGCTGTGTTGTCAATATTTACTCTGATTTGTCAGAGGGATTTTAAATAATTAATTTATTACAAGGCCAGGGTTAGTGACTAGACTAGTTTGTTATTAGTAGTTATTTTACAGCTGATTAGTTTAGTTCTGTTTGATACGTCTTTAAGAACAAACACTGCTGCATTTTCTTTACTTCAAAACTTCATTTTGTTCAGTCATAAATTATTTACTATTTCAGAACAACAACAAAAAAAAACCAAGTACAGAAAGTCATATATACATTCAAATAAATTAATATTTTATTCAGCAAAGATGCAATAAATTGATCAAAAGTGATAGTAAATGCATCTGTAATGTTACAATATTATTTACAAATAAAAGTTGTTCTTTTGAACTTTCTATTCATCTGTGAATCCTGGAAATAAAATGTATCAGTTTCCACAAAAATATTGGGCAGCACAACTGTGTTCAACATTGATATTTATCAGAAATGTTTCTTGAGCAGCAAATCAGCATATTAGAATGATTTCTGAAGGATCATGTGACACTGAAGACTGGAGTAATGATGCTGAAAATTCAGTTGCGCATCACAGAAATAAATTACAGTTTTCACATAGAAAACAGTTATTTTAAATTGTAATAATATTTCACAATTTACTGAGTGGAACCAGGTTTTAAGTTTGGCGTCTCACAGCACTGAAATCCTGGTTTTGGTGGTCTGGTGAAAGCTGGTTCTGAGTGGTTTTGGACTCTGTGCTGGTTCTCACTGTGCTTTGTTTTCACTGTAATCTAAACTAGTTAAGATAGGTTATCTGTCATGCTAATGAGGCACGTTAAACTTAAATTGCCTAGAAGACATGCTACTGCTCAGCAGTTTCTCTTTCAGTTCTCAGTTATGTTTTATTGGAGTACCAACTTTATCTCAAGTATTTCGCTTTAAATTCTTTAGGTAAAATAAAAACAGACTCAAATGAGTGAATAGTTGTCATCCAGTAAAAGTTTAAAGCTAAAAAAAATAGAAATGTTTGAGATCTCAGACTCCTGATCGCAGACTTTGGGATCTTGGCAAATCTGAGGACAGTTGGAGACACCATTGAGATCTCATCTAAAACTCTGTACGTTACAAAAAAATGGTGCAGAAACAATTTTCACTCATAATATTGCTAGTAAATTTCACAATTAATTAACATTGAATTAAACAAGAAATTTTGAAGTTGAAAGACTGAAATGGTGTTTTCTTATAAAATGTACTCTAATCTTTTTTTTAAAATTAATTAATTAATTTTATTTTTTACAGTGTGTTTAGAGACATTTGAAATTACTAGAGTGCATTTCTCAATAGAAGAATGAGAATTTGGCACGAGTCTCTATTTGGTTTCATTGCTGTTTAGGAGAAACATTCAAGATATTAATGAGATCTCATTTGTGATTTTTGTTAGGGATTTAGTGGCTTTTCCTCACGTTAATGTGCCCAAGTTTGGTTTAAATATAAGTCAGTTCAAACACGCACACACACACATACACACACACACACACGCAGATCTTTTCATATTTCTCTTTTTCATCACTCCTCCCTCAATCCATCCGTCTTCACCAAGATGGAGCTGCAATTTCTCTCTCTCTCTCTCTCTCTCTCTCTCTGTGTGTGTGTGTGTGTGTGTGTGTGTGTGTGTTATATGGGTCTATTGGTCTCTTCTGGCTTTAGGCAGCGAGACCCCAGGTGCCGGGAGAGGTTTGAGAGGTGAAAGGTGTGTGTGTGTGTGTGTGTGTGTGTGTGTGTGTGTGTGTGTGTGTGTGTGTGAATGTGTGGGCAGTAGCTGATAAGGAGGGAGATTCAGAGTAATAAATTACAGAGAGAGTTATAGAGAGTCTGATAAATAATGGATGTATGTGTGTGTGTGTGTGTGTGTGTGTGACTGCTCAAATAAATTCATTATGTCTCACCTGAACTGGCTTTAGAGAGAAACCCTTCTAGAAACCCTTAGATCCAGTGACCATGACAGGAAGTGATGTCAGATGTGTAGAGCTGAATGTCACGAGAGCGGATGGTAACATGTGCCGCTCATAATTCACCACAAAATCAATAGAAAGAAAGACAAAATGAATAAGACTAAATTAACTGTTATTATAACAGATTATTTGTGCATTTTGAAATTTTACCACAGAATTCTCATTGTAATGCTATATATAATGAAAAGATAAGTAAATGTCATTTTTAAATCAGCATAAAATAAGGAAGAATTCACTTAACACGTTTTGTGTGTATAGCTGTTAATATAAATAAATACAGCTTATTTTAAGAACCATTAGTATTTATTTCATTTTGACATTATTTTCATGACAATTAAACATTTCATTCCCCATTCTCATGAGGTTGTTTTTCTAATTCCTATTATAATTTATTAATGAATTTCTAAAATTAGAATAAATTAAAGAAATAATATTTACTCAATAATTCAATCAGATATAGAAAATAATATTAATAATATTAAAAAAATAATAATTTGTATTTTTCAAAGGAATATATCAAATTAAATTCATAAAATAGATAAATTTATGCCAATTTATGTCTAATTTACTCAGATAAAATTTTTTATTTTTGAGTAATGTGTATATATATATATATATTTATTTATATATATATATATATATATATATATATATATATATATATATATATATATATATATATATTAGTATAGTATAGTAATTCAATGATTAATCGTGATTAATCGCATTAATCGGTGCGTATGTATATATTCTGATTTTAAACTACTAAATTTTACTTAATAATAATAGGAATTAGAAAAACAAACCTCGGTAAAACTTGATGAGAATGAGGATTTGTGTTAATTGACATGAAAATATTGTCAAAAGGAAATAAATCTTAAGGGTTATTATTTATTTATTTAGCAATTTATTTATTAATCTATTTATTTATTTTGGATTGAAATGTGACCTGGACTTGCTTTCATTTATTTATTTATTTAGTTGTTCATTTAACAGGGACAATGCAGAACAACATTGCAGATGCTCTTCATACAGGCTTCTAGCCAGTGGCTAATTTGCAGCCCCAGTCCCTGTTTAGGCTTTTAAAATGCAATTAAAATATATATATATAAAGAATGTAAAGTAACAAGTACAGTAAACATAACAAAAATCTAAGACTGTGTACAACCATCAATGTTCACAAACCTGTTTTTGATGATGAGTGAGATGAGTTTGTGATGATCAGGAAACTCTCCTTCTCACCTGCTGTCTGAATGTCATTAACGAGCCTTCGGACGCTTTTTAGTCTTTGTGTTGGCCGTCAGTCCTCGATGACAGATCTGCTGCTTTACCCGTCTCATCGGAGCTTATTTTAAAGCGGTTTGTTTCTCTTGAAGTCACGAAGGCCTGTACGAATGGAGGCTCCTTTTATCAGCTGTTGACTTTGCGATAAATGAGCGTCTCAACAAAGAGCGCGTCTTTCATGCGCCGGCGTCACGAGGGCTACTTTGAAGTGAAGTTTTCTGAGCGTGTTTTGATTGAGCTCTCATTGTGAGTGGGAGAGGATTTGTGGAAGCGCAGAGAGAGGTTTTTTTTTTCGCGGTGGGCGATTCAATAAAGCATTTAGGAAGAAAGAGCCTGAGACAATGTAAAGACAGAAGCCGCATGTGCGTCGTTAATTACCGCCATTATAAAGTGCATAATGTTGCATTGTCTCTCCGTCATTAGAATTAGACCTGTGTGAATGTAAACATCACATTTATGTCACGCACGACCTTCATTACTGCGGGATTGTTGGAAATATGAACGGTGTGACATTAAGACAATGAATGGTAGCTGTTTTTATTTAATTAGGACACTCGGTTTTTCATTTCAGTGCAGATTTGAACAGGATTTATGAATAAATAGATGACTGAAATGAGTTTGTGAATGTGATTTCTGTTCTTCTCTCTGTAGATCTGGAAGACAGAGCGAGTTCGTCTTGGGGAAATGGAGTTCGTGCAACAAAGGTGAGTTTTTACACATTTATAAACGCTTTTGGTTTCAGTGTTCGGGTTCAAACCCTAGTGGAGCCGTCTTGCTGTAGGCTCCCTACATAAGCAGCTGACTTCTAAGGCAACATCCTAATTTAAAATGAGCTGATCAGACTAATTTGACTAAATTGATGTCAATAGAGGTTGACATTAACATGTTTCTGAGCTAATGATGCATTAACTCTAATTAGTTTAAAAATACCTGCATATTATTATATTATATTATATTATATTATATTATATTATATTATATAATTTATGTATTATTTATTTCATCATTTATATATTTATTTATATCTATTATATATTTATCAATTGCATTCCTCATTTAGATGTCGGTTTAGATGAAAGTTTAATTAATAAATGTAAATTTATTGAGTTTATATTATATATTATATTATATTATATTATATTATATTATATTATATTATATTATATTATATTATATTAAATAGCATTTATTTATCATGTATATGTTTATTTATAAGTATTATATATTTATCACTTGTTATATTTCTCATTTACATGTCACTTTGGATGAAAGCTAAATTAATAAATTAAATTTATTGTGTCATTTCAATTTATGATAATTATCTTATTGAAATGTGCGTATGTATGTTCTGATTGTTTTATATATATATATATATATATATATATATATATATCTCGAGTTTCACTTCATTTATTGTTTGTAAACATCAGTATGTATTTCTATTTTAGATATAATGTAGTATTTATCATTTATTTTTAGCATTTATATGTTTATTTCTATTTATATTTGTTACATATTTATCACTTGTATTCCTCATTTATATGTCGCTTTAGATAAAAGCTAAATGAATGAATGTAAATATAAATTAACTGTTGTTTTAATTTATGATATTTATCTTATTGAAACATATATATGTACAGTATACGCATTTTTTAAATTAGAACCAATTCTGATTTTTTAATTTTCTCTTTAAAATAGACTGTATTGTTTGTGCAATTAAACATATATATTATTTCTATTTTAGATATAATATAGAATACAATATGAACACCATTGCTGTCAGTGGAGGTTGACGTTAATGTGTTGCTGAACTAATAATGCATGAACTCTAAATAAATAAAAATACATGCATATAGTGCACAAATATTGGGAGAAATAGTTTTAGTGTAGTTTTTTATTTGACATATTTGACATAATTGACAGTCATAAATGAAACGTAAGCATTTTATTGCTTATAATGTTTCTCATCATCCACCTTCAATGAACATTTTTTTGCATTTTGAACTAGCTGCAGTGCATTGTGGGATTGTTTTATCTCTGTAGCCTTTGCATCTGTGATTTGCATCTGTTGCATCTACATGTTGCACTTCTGCGCGCTATTTTGACATTATTTGACGGCGATGTCTGAGAGGTCAAAGGTCGCTCTGAGAGGGTCTTGTGATGGGAAGCGTCTGCCATCAGCAGAATCAGCGATCAGGTCTGCAGAGGTGAATCAAGGACATGCTTACGGAGCACTTTCTGCTCCATGCGTCCATCGAATGCAAATGAATTCACAGCTTCAGGCTTATGTAAAACACTGTTTTTGTGAATGAACCTTCCAGAGCTTTATTCCCAGTGACCCGCGTTCACACCTGAGTGACAGTCGGAGGCTGCAGGTGTCGTGACACGCTTTCGATTTCTAACAGTAATTTACCTTGAAGGCCAAACATGAGACTGACATTAATTCTTGAGAGTGTGGCCTGTGAACTCCTTTAATTTATGCCAGGTCTATTAATTACTTCTGAGTGAATTTGAATATTCAGTGGGGAAAACAGAGAGGCCGGACAGGATTTATCCAGCATGATCTGAAACTTTACATGCTAAGGGATGTGGTTGGACAGAAAGAAGGAATAATAATTTTACATTTGTGATGTCAGGTGGAAACCAAAGTCATTTCAGTGGTGGAAGAAGTTTTTGGGTTTTGCAAAATAAGACCAATATTGAACATTAACTGTTAATAGGGCCAATGTTGATTTTATATTTTTCCTTTTTAAAATACATGTAGTTTTTATTTATTGTTTGTGCCATTACGCACCTCAATATTTATTATTTATTTATGAATTTATTTTATTTATAATGTATAAATTCTACTTTATTTAATCATTTTTATATATCTCACTACATCTTTTTTTTTCCATTTCAATTCATGAAATTTATCTTACTGAACTTTGTACAGTATATGTCTCTGTGTGTGTGTGTATATATATATATATATGTATATATGTATATATTCTTTGTAAAATAAATGGTTTCACTCTTTATTGATGTAATATTATATAATATATGTATTATTGTTTATTTTATCATTTATGTTTATTGTGAAATTTTAATTAATTATATAATCTTTTAAACCATGTAGAGGCTTAATATATAATATATTGTAGTCTAATTTAATATAATATAATACTTATCATTTATGTATTATCGTTTATTACTATTATTTATTAATTTGTTACTTTAAGTCATATTTATCTTATTTAATTGTCTTTTTTTAGAAGGTTATATAAAAGATATATCTTTTTGAATATAAAAACGATATACATTTTTGAATATAATATAATATAATATAATATAATATAATATAATATAATATAATATAATATAATATAATATAATATAATATAATATAATATAATATAATATAATATAATATTTCAGTCATTCTTGAGACATGGGACAAAACATGTCCAGCAATTGTAACTGCTATCAGGTTTAAAAAATAAAAATATTTTTAATTGTGAATGTTATGGGAATTAATAATAGAATGTATTTAACACAATTATCCCCTTCAATTTAATTTGATCATTATTATGTGAAATCTATGACACTTATTGTCTTCTCGCTACATCTAAAACAGTGTGTCCACAGAGAAGGGTTCAATCATTCATATGCTGTAAAATGGACAGAAATGTTTTTTTTTTTAATGATGAAAAAGACCTTTTTTTATCAAAAGTAACACTTAATAATATCTCATATCAAAGCAAGGTTGTTTTTCAGTGACACATGCATGTTTCATAAGGTTTCAAAGTTGTGTCCCCACTTTTTGTCAACACCGTCAGACATTCATTAAAATGTAATAAAATCAGGGAATATCAGGGGCAGCTGTCACTCTAAAGGACCCCCTGGCCTCATTCACCTCTGCAGAGTACATCACTGTCAGACAGGCTCTGGTCAGTTTTATAGTTTTAGAATATTTTAAATCCTAATGTTAATATTTCCTGGTCACAGCCATGATATGTCAACACCCATCTTCCAATTTCTGAGGAAATTATTTGAAATATTTAGATCATTTTATTCTCCTGAAGCAGGTTCCATTAGCATCTAGCATCAACAGAAAAACAAAAACAAAATGGGTACTACATGAACTCCATTTTTTTTGTGAAAGAAATGCCAAATTTGTCAGATTTTGTGTTCCAATAATAAATCAAAATACTTAAATGTGACTCTTGAATAAAAGCTTTATAAACAATAACATACTCACTGTTTGTTGTGTTTGTTTTAATACAGTAATGGATTGATTCAATGTATTAGATAGTTAAAAAGACTACAAATTCAGGTTTTCGTCACCGTCAGATGTGTCACCTCCGTCAGTTCACATAAATGTAGTTTCATTTGTCTGAGTAAAAGGTTTTATTTTTTCAATTTTGCACCCTGCTTTGTTCCACTTCTCAAGAATGACTGATTTATCATTTATGTACCCTAGTAAAAAATAAGTAATACATTTATTTCTTACTAAGCATATAGTTCAAATCTGTTAACATATTTACTGCCATATCGCTCGAGACTTACTGATATAAAAATTATAATTAAACTTTATTGGAGTATCACTTGTGCACAATGCATATTTCTTCTTATTAAGCCTAAAATGTGTTTTAGTGTCACTATTGATGAGGATTGTATGATCTCTGAATAATATCAGTCTTTAAATGCAAGCTATTTAAAGTGTACCTGAAGTTCCACTTTAGCACAATCAAGCATGTCTTTAGTAGGACTTCAGCACTACTTCAGCACAATTAAAGTGCATTAAGTACAAAATTAGTTGTTCCAATTTAGCAGACTTTAAGTACACCAGATAAGTATACTAAAAGTGCAACTGCAGAGTAATTTTATTAAGTACATAAGTATATAAATGTATTTATAGTTTACTAAGCATGAAGTAAATGTATTTCAAATACATTTAAGTATATTTATTTTTCACTAGGGTATTCTCATTCATCTATATGTATATATTTGACCTTTAACCTTTGACCCCTGCAGAATTACGCTGACGGCTCTCAGTACGGTCACATGGGTGGTCGGGACCTGGGGTCACATGACAACATCTCTCCGCCGTACACCAACTCCAGATTAGCAGGTAAGAGCTGGAGCTGAGCATGATGGGACACGTGATTGTTTGGCTTCATGATGTTTCATCGGCTTTCATTGTGAGCGAATTGTTCTTTTGACGATTCAGTTGAACCGGTTCACAGATTCATCTGAATGATTCGTTAGGGAGTCAGATTGAATCAGTCTGCTGGAGTCCAGATTCAGTGATCAGAAACATCTGGAAAGTTCATGCTGGTTTGTGTGTTTCTGTCACACATCTCTGAGAATGTGTGTGTGTGTGTGTGTGTGTGTGTGTGTGCAGTGCTGATGCTCATTTACCCATAATGTTGTGCTGTGCCGCTGGCCGTCTCTGTCTCATCCAGTGAGCAAATGGTCAGTGATTCAGATAATCGGCCTCAGACTAATTAAGCCTGACTTATAGCATGAAAACTGTAATATGCCTCTCTTTGCCTCTCTCTCTCTCTCTCTCTCTCTCTCTCTCTCTCTCTCTCTCTGTCGCTCTCATTCTCTGTCATAAACATAGACTTTAAGGCAAGAACTTAATAGTATATAATATAAGATTTTTTTTTTTCTTTTGAACATTGTGAAGTTATTTTACTGTATTATATTATGGATCTTCTTAAAAATACCCCATGAAAATGGCTCGATCTGCGTGGTTTGTTTCCTGTGTTGATGTATTTCCTGTTGAAACAGGAAGTTAGGATGGAGTTTATTTTTAAAATAGCCAATAGGATGTAGTTTGCATCATAGCTGTGAATCATGATTGAATCTGTTGCTAGTCAGTGGGAGGGGCATTCGCATTCTAGAGAGCATTTGATTGGACAAAATTTGCATACGAGTCTTGAGTGCACACTTGCACACAAATGAGCTCACAACTAATATACGTGAACTAAGAGCCACAAAATCACTAATTATTAATAGATCTGGCAGAAATTGCATAATGATGCACAGCTTTTCTCTGAAATATGTGTGTGTTGCACGTTAGTTTCTGACTCTCGGACAGTTGTTTGTTCGTGGCTCTCTGAGGTCAGGGCTTTGTCCTTTCACATTTCCTTCCTGTGGAGCTCTGAGCAGACAGTGACATCACTTCCTGTGTCTGAAATCCGTCTCAGGCTCGACAGTGTGAAATCAAGAGAGAATTTTGCAAAAAGTACAGAAAAAAAAGTCTTTGGTGAACATTAATAGAAGATACTTTGTTGTTGTTGTTTTTTATTACAACTTAATTTACATGCAGTCAGACCTCAAATGTGAACATAAAATGTTTTTTAAAATGTAAGTTGTTTATTTTATATATGGGTCAAAGATGAAAATGTGCTTTTTAAGCATAAAAACAATAAAAGTTTAATATAGCTTTAATTAAAATTAAAGGTTTTACCCATTTGTCAGCAAGAAGTTTTTAATCAAATCATATTAAAATATAATACAATTTCATATGATCACTTTTTCATAGATTAATTTTTCGGCACATTGTGTATTTAATTAGATCCTTTTTTTCTTAATTTATTAAGTAATTGTAAAAATAATGTATGTATTTATTTTATAGTATGTAGAAATTTATATATTTAAAATTTATTTATTTATTTTATTTTTAAATATTTATTTATTTATTTATTTTTATATTAGGGCTCTTACAGTTTTTTTTTTCGACTGCTTACACACATTTTCAAAACTTTGCCTCTTTTTTTCAAAACTTTACACACAAATCCAAGAATTGCACACACACAATGCAAAATGCCTCACACCTCTTGCAAAATGAGGCACTGCATTCAAAATATCATAAACACATCTCAAAAGCAAACATTTGCAAACACCTTTGCCATAATATTAATTCCTGTTAGATTTTTGTGTGTTACATAGAGAATTGTGTGTTGTGTTTTGCAAAAAGTGTTTTATGGAATTGAAAACTGAGTCAAAGGCGGAGAATTAGTGTATGGTTTTGCAGATTTGGTGTGTGCTTCTGCTGTTTGTGTGTCAGCTTTCAGAAATTGTGTGACAAGTAAAGATTTTGTGTGTAAGCAGTTGAAAAAACTGAAATTTATTATGTTTTTTAACATATTTATTTTATTGTATGTATTGTGTAAAAATGGATGTTTATTATTTATTTAGAATTTTCTCTAAGGCCGTCTGTAGGATAGTGAGAGGTAGAAAATGTCAGAGAAAATGAAATTGTCTTTGTACTAATGCAAGTAGCAAATAATGTTTATCACAGGTCTTATTTCACTCATAAACTGAAAAGCCCTTTATAAACAACCCACAGTACATTTCAGCTGGAAACCTTCAGTTTTAACTGATTCTCATTACAGCAGAGCTTCATTTTCTCAGTTTTTGGGCACATAATAGATCTTCACTTTAACAAACCCTTCGTGTATTTGATCCTTATTGAATCTTCTGCGTCTGGTGACGTTGTGTGAGCTTTACCTGTGTGTGATGTGAAGTCTCTCCTGCAAACACAAATCCATTCATTAGAAAATGACCTGTGAGTCACCATACATGCTGAGCACAGAGCAGAACGAGTGTGTGTGTGTGTGTGTGTGTTAATGGACGTAATCAAAACATTGGCTGAAGTCTGTAATAACAGCGAGGTGTTTAATAAGGACTAATCACAGCGGAATAGCGACTCACTTTTAGGATGTTTGTTGGTGTTGGAGGGCCGGGTGGCGTGAGTGTGTGTGTGTGTGTGTGTGTGTGTGTGAGCAGGTGCAGTCCACACCAGCGCTGTTCTCCTCCTGTCATGTACCTGCTAAATGAAGCACACAAAAGTTCCAGACTGTAAGCAGGTTTGGTCTCTGCGAGGCCCAGTTAAGAAGCGTCGGATTCTTGTTGTCTCCTGCAAGCAGTTTTCCGACACAAATACTTTATTGCTGTTTATTCAGCAAGCATTTTTTCCTGTTGGCCTGCAGTATTTTATGCATATAGAGAAGTTTGTTTGAAAAGTGCTGACCTCTGTGATTGCTCATAATTTATTAGAGGACTTTTTTTGAAATGATGTGGAATATGGAAAAAATAAAAAATAAAAAATAAAAAAACGATGGCAGTGACTGCATGTGTTTCGTTTTCTGAACATTAGTTGTAGTTTATAAATTATATAGTAATTTATAATAACAATAATATATATGAATGAAATAATGTATTTTAAGTATTATCGAATTATATTTAATTTGTTATCATGGTTTGTTTCATTTATTATTAAAAATTATTATTCATGTATTTTATAAATAAATTAATATCAGGATTTAACCATAAAAATATTACATTTTAGAGAGAAAAAAAACACGTAAAAGCTATTAAAATGATGTATTATTGTGTATATTTTTGTAGGTTTTTATCAAAATATAAATAGTTTTTCTAAATAAATGTTAGTATTTTATTATATTTAGTTTGTTCATATTAAAGTATTAATCTATTTTTTAAATAAATTAATATCAGGATTTTAATATAATGATGTTTTAGAGCTTAAAACATGTAAAGATTATTCAAATTGTTTTTTATTATTATTATTTCCTTTTTATAAAAATCTAAAATAAATTAAAAATTTTTTTACAATAACAAGTAATAGACTAATACAAAAATGTATAATGTATTGTAGTATATTTTGCTAATATTATTATAAAGTATTATTCATGTATTTGGTAAATTAATATCAAGATCTAATATTATGTTTTAGAGCTTAAAAACATGTAGAGGTTCTTATTGTTATTATTTATTTTTACAAAATGTAAAATAAAAAATATAATTTTCACAATAACTTTTTTTTTTAAAGAATGTATTATATTATCATATTGTAATATATTTAATTTGTCAATATTATTATTAATTATTAGTCAATTTATTTAATTAATTAATTAATAACATGATTGTAATATAATTATATTAATAATATAATACAATCAAACATACATATAGACGCAGGTAATGTGTTTCACGGAGACAGGTGTGTGTCGTCTGTTACAGCCGTCAGTGTGTTTGGGTTCTCTCTCTTACACACACACACACACACACACAGATGGTCAGTGATGGTTCGGGGGTCCTCTCACCTCCTCCTGCTCCTCTGATCTCATTAACACATCCTATCCCTCCACCCGGCGATTGACTGCGGCGCTGAGCTTCATCGGTGGATCCGTCACGATTCTACAGAGACGTTCAGGTGTAAATTGACCATACGCTCAAATCTAAAGAGATCCGTTCATAACAGACGCCACAAACACAGCTCAGCTCATACCTCATCAACATTTACCACGCTAGCCATTAGGACCATAAGTTATTTATCTACTTTATTTTTTTTTTTAGCTTTTTTGACATTTGTTTAATAGTATTATTTTTTCTTGAAATAATTATTTTCTCTCTCTCTGTCTCTCTCTCTGTCTCTCTCTCTCTGTCTCTCTCTGTCTCTCTCTCTCTCTCTCTCTCTCTCTCTCTGTCTCTCTCAAATGACTTAAAATTTGTAATATTTAAAACTATATATATATATATGCCCTCCAAAAGTTTGGAAACGCCCTAGAAAAGTGGGGTTTTGGACAATATTGGCATGAATCCTTTTTAATTTGTGATAATTTTGCACTGATAAGGGACAACACAAGCTACGAAAACATATTTTATTACATAAACAGTTTATACATAGAAAATACTTAAATTTTCAATTCATCAAAATATCCAACATTAGCAGCTATTACAGCTCATTCATAAAACAGGTTCATTGTATTCTAAACTTAATTGGCAATCAACTGTTGAAGCTATTAAGGTGTGCTGAACCAAAAATCTTTTAAAAACCTGGGCAAAGTTTAAACCAGTAACCAGGCATCACAGCTGGCAAAGGGGCATGTCTGACTTTGACATGTATATATTGCCATTATTATGAAATCAAAATGAAAATTATTAATGCTGGTCTTCAATGATAATGTCAAGTTACTTTAATGTACTGTATTTGCACCAAAAAATTATAAGGATTTATGCTGATATCATCCAAAAAACACACTTTGCCAGGGGTGTTTCCAAACTTTTGGAGGGCAGTGTATATTATAAATTTCTAAAAGAGCTGTATTTTTTATGGTATCAGAAATCTAAGCTGCAGGAATTGGTGTAAAATCGCTCTTCAGAGTGCATTAGTGGCATTTTGTTTTCCAGATGCAGTTGTGTTTTGTCTGAAGGACTGTAAATGCCGTGTTTTATGGAGGTCTGGCGTCTGGAATGCAAGCGGAGAAACAGAAATTCTGGAGGAATGATGATATTCCAGAGAAAGAGAGAGAGAGCGACTGATTGGTCCACAGCTTTAGGACACGCCCCTAGACTCTGACCAGTCATTAACCAGTTAATCAGAGACTAGAGTAAAACAAATGATTATTGATATTATGATGTTAATTATTTCACAGTGAGTGCTGGCGGTGCTTATATTTAATTTGATTTAATTTAAATATTTTTTATATTAGATTTTATTAGATATGCTGGCTGCTCACATTTTAGTTAATTTAATTTTTTTATAGTCCATTTTTTTAATTCACAGTTTGTTTGTTTTTTTTTAGCTAATTTAAATGTTTTTAAAAAATATTTTTAGTAAAAATCCTGGCTGCTCATATTAGTTCATTTCAATTAAATTTTTGCTACAGTCCAAATTTCTTTTAAAATCCAGTGTTTTATATATTGTTTAATTTCTAAACATTTAAAAAAAAAAATTCATTAGCTATCCTGACTGCTCAGATTAATTAATTTAATATAGCCTATATTTTTTTATTACAGTCCAAATTTAATTTAAAATTCACCTTTTTTGTTCGCATCCACAATCTGTTGCTTGCACAAAACGTACCATGGTAAAGCAATGGTAGCATGAGTGATTACCGTAGTGTGTGTATATATGTGTCTAAGTGTGTGTGTTTGATGAAGACATCAGGTCAAGCTCAGTCAGGCAAGAACTACAGATGAGCCCTCGCGGGAGCAGGGCCAGACCGTTCATGTAGGACCATGCGCGTGTGTGTGCACGAGTGTGCCTGTGTGTGTGTGTAAGCTTGTGTGTGTGTGTGTGTGTGTGCACGAGTGTGCATGTGTGTGTGTGTGTGTGCGTACCGTGCAGCTGAGCCCTCGCGGGAGCAGGGCCGGGTCGCTCATGTAGGACCGTGTGTGCGTGTGTGTGTGTGTTTGTGTGTGTGTGTGTGTGTGTGTGTGTGTGTGTGTGTGACAGACTGTGAAATGACGCGTTGTTGCGCGGCTGGGCTGCACCTGGGCCCTTCAGTCCTGATGGATCGGTTTGGTCATGTGTAATAGCCCCATCTGCCGCGCCTTGTTTTTCTTTTTTACTGATAAACACTGATCCCAGCGGCTGAGCCTCATGAACTGGATTCTGTCATTTTCCCGACCGGAAAAGAAAGACGCGGCAGAGAGGTTGGCTTGTTATTAAAAAAGTGCGAACAAAATGAAAAGTAGGATGCGATTTTAAACCGTATCCTTGGAGACAAGTTGCTGCATGCGTTGCGAGCGACAATCTGCATGCGTGTGTGTGTGTGTGTGTGTGTTAATGAGCAGCGCACATCTCACTGAAGGGTTTTGGAGCTCAGCTCCATAATGACTTTTATTACAGCCAGGAGTTTCTGTAACCAAGCCAATTCTTAATTAAAGTCGCTGACATCATGCTGTAGTAATTAAGGACTGCATTAATTAAGCTGCATTTTTTTTTTTTTTTCGGGTTATTTTTCACAAGGCTCTTGTGTCGTCCGACGTCAAACGTTCCGGGATCGAACGCAAAAACTCTGCGTCATACGGAAAAAGTTTCGGACTTGCACTCGCTGATCATATCTGTGCATTCTGATAGCTAATTATGCTTCGGAGAACATCGACAGCTGCATTCATCATCATAAAACGTAATAATTAATGACATTCCAACAAAGAAAAATATGTAAATGAGCGCTCATTAGCATTTTCATATTCAGCTTCGATAATGCTTTTGCTGACAAGGCTGTAATTAATGAAAATGCATGTCGCAGGCAGGAGATTGGATCGGCTTCATTCCACGCACAATTCCCAAATGCTGGCATTATGGAAAACGAGGAGAGCTGCCAACTTTTTGGGGGCGAGAAAAAACTGAAAGCGCCGTATGCAAATGAGATGCTGGCACCGAACGCTTAACCCTTTACGGGCCGAACGCGCCGATCCCATCCGGCCTGATGTGTGTTTAAAGAGAGCGGGAGACGGGCTGCTGGGAATGTCGTTGTGCATTTGGGAATCCACAGACGCACCTGTCCGTCCATCCGCTGAGCTGCATCGCTGCTGCGCTCCGTTACGCTGCATGCTGTGTGTGTGTGTGTCGCTGGGGTGTTTGACGGCTGCTGGAGACACGCAACAATGTCGTGCAGTTGTGTGTCCTTGAGTTAATGCACAAGAAATGACGGAAAACCACCTTTAAAGAGGAATTCTGCTGCATAACCAACAATTAGAACTTCTCAAAATATTACACTGTGCGCTGAATGTATGTAGTATGCATGATGTCACATGACTTCATCAATGTTTCATGTTTAATTCAGATGCATGACCATCTCACAAATAAATGCAATTATTTTAAATATTTATTTGGAATCTATAAATGTTGGAATAATGTAACTATCTCCGATCTTATTTTTTTTAATATATTATTTATTTTTTATTAAATGTTGTAGTGTTCTACAATTTGAAACAATGTAACATTCCATTATATTCTACAGTTTCAAACAGTGTAACTAACATTCTATGGATTTCTACAATTCTACAGAAACAATGTTGCAATTTTAGAGTTTAAATCAATGTAGCATTCTACTGAATTTTACATTTTGAAACAATGTAGCATTCTACTATATTCTACACCCTAGAAATGGGAGGTTGAGAGCAACCCACATTGCATTGTGGGATAGTCATATGCTGCACAGCATAGTTTTGCATGTATACAATAATCACATGCATACTGCAGAAACGAGCAGCACACACACACACACACACACACACACACACAGACCAATGGCGTTCGTTTTCCTTCAGGAGGGTCGTGACCTGAATTTGTCACATTTTTGTTAATCCCATGCAGTAAAAACACAGAAAAGCAGCATAAACGAGTAAAACACGAAACAATAAGCGGTAAATGAAAAGATCCCGGTGGGGAAGCTCTCCGTGAGAGAGAGAGAGAGAGAGAGAGAGAGAGAGAGGGAAGTGTGTTAATCTCGACCGTGGGATATGACAGACTGACGTGACAATCTCGTCCTCCGGCTCTGTTTGACTTCAAGTTTCATCAGAGAGAAAGAAACAAATTCGTTTTTCTTTCTTTGATTTTCTTAACCAGGTTAAGTGGATGTGATGAGGCAAGAGGTGAAATATTACACCTGCATTTTATATATGTAAATAATAGACATATTCAGAATAGCACACTAATCATACTAATTGTGCATGTATGTGAATTTTCAATATGCAAAGATCTTACCAGAGCACACTATGCGAGAGACCGTTTCCCACAATGCAATGCTCTCATCTTGACCTTCCATTTTCACTGTGATAATTAAACCAAGCATTTTTTGTGATTTGCACAAAATTAGATTAAAAATTCTGAATTGCTATTTATTTCTGAGGTCATGCTACATGACAGTGTAGGATTCTGTTGTTTTCTACAGTTTGAAACAATGTAGCATTCTATTGTATTCTATATTTTGAAAAAAATTAACATTCTACAGTTTAAAACAGTGTAGCATTTTGTTATATTCTACAGTTTGAAACAATGTAGCATTCTTTTATATTCTACAGTTTAAAACAGTTTAGCATTCTATGCCATTCTACAGTTTGAAACAATGAAGCATTCTATTATATTCTGCATTTTAAAGCAATGTAACATTCAGTGTAGCATTCTATTGGATTCTACAGTTTGAAACAATGTTGCATTCTGCTGTGTTCTATAACATTCTGTTATATTCTACAGTTTGAAGCAATGTAGAATTCTATTGCATTCTACAGTTTGAAACAATGTAGCATTCTATTATATTCTACATTTTAAAACAATGTAACATTCAATGTAGCATTCTATTGAATTCTACAGTTTGAAACAATGTTGCATTCTGCTATATTCTGCAGTTTAAAACAATGTAACATTCTACTGTTTTCTACCATTTAAAACAATATAGCGTTCTATTGCATTCTTCAGTTTAAAACAGTTTGAATGATTATTTTTTTTGCACTCTCCTGCAGTGTGCACTGTGTTGTGTGCTTGCATTCCATTCGGAACATAGATGTTATCTTAAAAATGAATAATAAAATTCAGATTTTTTTCTTGTGTTGTATTATTAATTCCAACTCCAAATTTTCTTGCCGTTAAAAACCCCCCACATCTGTGGCAAAAGTTTTTTGGGCGCATGCAGCACTTAAGAACAATCTGAATGTGTCGAATCAGTGCTTTCAGCACAATGGAATTGCGGGAAATTCAAGTGCACTAGTGTCGGCATTTTCCATTCATCGCGCTTTCGTGGAGCCTAAAGCCGCCGCGTGCGCTCCGAGGTGACAGACGTGGAAAAGTTGGCCGCTCCGTGTGCTTTTTGAAGTGAAAGGTTATTTGCATCCTGTCGTGAGGGGAGTGTTTCCACTAATCCTGCCGGCTAAAGAAAAAGAGACGCGCTGTGTCAGGATCTTATCCCGCTCCTGAAAGAAAGAGTCACGGCAAATCCTGCAGGACACGAGTTAACCCGCCGAGAGACATTCAGAGACCTTCACCTATGCTGTCTGTCTCTCTCTCTCTCTCTGACCGCCTCCACGGGGCCGTAGAAAAGCAGGTTTTGGACGGCGTGGGGTTTGGGACAGTGGTGGATTTGTTTGAGCTCAAATCTGCAGTCCTGGCGTTCGGGGTTTTTAAGCCACTCGAGTGTTTATGTGTCTGTATTTAATTTAGTGCTTCATTTGAATGACAAAAGAATAAAATAAGCATTTGCATGGTGGCGGCAGTGTTGGCCCTTGAATAAATACAGATAAAAAAACACAAAAGTTTATTCCAGACTCACGTTTCTCAGAGCTCAGCACGACGTCAGACGCTTGCTTTTTTTCCGGGTTTGCTAAATTTTGCAAAATCCATCTTGATAAGGTGACGCTATGCTTTTTTTTCCCCAGTGTTAAAAATTACTATTAGCTTCTATACTGAGATTTAAGTTTCTCTCTTTATTTATAGGTTGATGCAGTGAACTGCATGATATAAAATGCCGCGTTCGGTTGCAGTGAAATGGGCCGAGCCGCCTGCTCACATCCCAAGCTCTTTTGTTCTGTGCGTAGCGTCTGCCACGGCCAAACTGGCACAGATGTCACACAACATCTCTCATGCCTGGCATTCACATACACAAACAATAAACCGTACACACACCACATGCACTAAATCCTCACG
>CM077258.1:1537500-1560000 GCA_039654775.1 Spinibarbus caldwelli
CAATTAAGCAAACAAACGCACAGATAAGTGTGTGAGGATGAGGGGAAGACAGAAGCTGGAGGAAGTGATGCGGGATTGGAGACAGTATCCCGACTGCAGCCAAACACCTTAATTGTGATGCATTCTCCGGGTTCGCTCCTGTATGAAGTATCCTGCTCTGATGCCATATGGTGTCGCATGGAACATTTAACTTGTCAGCTGTAATGGATTGTTCTGGAAGCAGATTTTAGCTGTAAGCGCTAACGGCTCGTCTGCGGGCGGCTGTATGAAGGATCGCGAGGCGCCGCGTGAACGATTCGCCTGGAGACGCTGACCCGTGTGACTCTCAGATTTACCCAGCATCCTCGGCGGCCCTCGAGCGGCTGCTGTCAGAAGCACTTGCGTCGGACAGGAGCGGGTGAATAGCGGTCAGTTTCACGACGGGTTTGACCTGAGCATTATTCTGGGTTAAATGCTCAAACCTGCTCACAGAATCTGCGGCCTGCTGTCGATTACCACACAAAATGAGTTTATTTAGAATGCAACAAAAAATTATGTTTTTATAAATTATTTATGGTGGAAGTATTGAGGTTCTTCATAATTCTATCTATCTACCTTCATGATTGAGGCCCATAATCTGCAAAATTATTGATATTGCAAAATAGCCAAAAACATTAATGGATTACATTAAAGATCTGTTTTATTTCCAGTAAATCTTACATTCCTTTTACTGTTGCACATTTTTACTGTCAAAGTCTAGTTTCAATCTCACTGCTGATTGTTCAGTGATTGTAATGTTACTAAAATATCATTTTTATATATAACTGAAATTTAGTTCAATTGTTTTTAGTAATTAAAAACTATTTATTTGTAAAATGTGTGTGTGTGTGTGTGTCTGTGTGTGTGTGTGTGTGTATAGTAATAATATTAAAATATTTGTTATGATTTAAATAGGTAAAATATACTAGGCTTATATATATATATATATATATATATATATATATATATACTACATTTAAATTTACTAAATAATAACTTTTAATCATAACTACCATTATTTAGTTAAATTTAGTTTTTAATAATTAAAAAAGTGTTATTTATAATATTTTAAAATATAAAATAACTTTTTTTACTTTATTTGATCATTTTTAACAATAAATTATTTTTTCCAATAATTTATTACAAAAAATACAATTTGCTACAGTTATATATGTGTGTACTTTTTATTTAAAATTATTATTTGCACATTTAAAATAAAAAGGTATATGTTCAAAAGTTATTATAAGTGTATATATTCAAAATGTATGTATTAAAAGTGCAAGTGTAAAAATCACTGTAATTGTGATTTTCATTTGTTGAGTGGGAATCATCAGCATGCTTTCAGTAAACTTCAGGTTGGATTGATCCTAGAATTAACAGCAGTGGAGTTGAGGACAGCTGTAAGATCTTGAGATGTTGTTATTGAAGAGCGTCTCCACACGTTTCATGAAGTTGTTTAGTTTCCACAGGGAACACAGAGATTTACACCTTTGAACGCCTGTCAACATGGCACACAGAAATACAACACAATCACACACACGCATGTGCTTCCCAACAATCCAGATGTCTCGCACGAGTCACGTCTCAGGTGTGTGAAGCAGCTGACGTTTGAGACACGCTGACAGGAGACCAACTTTCAATCGCGTGTCAAGGCCAAAACATGAGAATAGAAGGACGGAAAAAAAATTGGTGTAGGATTTACTTTTTAACAGATTTTCTTTTCTTTTTTTTTTTAGTTTTCTCTCAGAAATGGCAAGTAAATTTCAAAAATAATTACCAAATAAATGGTATGTAATACATTGAATTAAATGAATTAAATAAATAGATCCTAAAAATCCTAAATAAAATAGTATTTTCTTGTAAAACATGGTGCAATATTCTGTTTTATTTTACTATACAAATCAAAATTTGTATCTGTTAATATTATTTAACAGACCTATTAGGACCTATAATATTTTTATAATACTTTTTTTTAAAATAAATGTGCAAACATTAAATCATTTTAATTTTTTAAGTAAATTTTTAAATAATTGCAACAAATCATATATATGTATATGTATGTACATATACATGTACATATCTATAATTTGTTGCAATTATTTAAAAATTAACTTAAAAAATTAAAATGATTTAATGTTTGTACATTTATTTCTAAAAAGTTATTTATTATTTAAAGTATTATATTACAAAATTATTTAATGCAATATTTTAAAATGAGTCAACTTTAATATTAATTAATTACAAAAATCCTTTTACAGTGCATAAACAGACTATTTCTAAACCATTATTAATGTTGTTAATTTACTAACACATTTGTTGTTAATTTACTAACATAATAAAATCAAAAGTTTTATCTCTTAATACTATTAAATGGATATTGAATAACAATGATAACCAATGATAACAAAGATTAATAAATACTGTAAATATATTTCTCATTATATTGTTAGTCAATGCATTAAATAATGGGATCTTACTGTAAACATTTACAAAATCATCAACAGATCACAAATGAGATCTCGATTGTTTCTACTAGATCAAGTGAGGTTAAATTGTTAAAAAAGAAGTATTGATGATGTCAGTTATTACATTTTGATCATGAAGACAGATTATAAGCAATGTCCACGATGCATCTTTCACAAGATGGCAAGGAACATGAACTGAGTTTGAGTTCATGTGTCTTTTAGGTGAAATAAAGTTGAGTCTTCAATGAAACACAACTGAAATCTCCATTAAATCTGCTGAGCTGTGAAAGAGCGATGTGTGAGCAGTAGGGATGTAACGGTATTATCAATATCGTGTATCGCAATAGCAAAACTGTCTTGATATCATCGTGGTCACATGATGAAATGAAACAATAGGTCTTCCAAGCAAAAAGTGTAGTTTTTAAACTTCTAACATAAAAGGTCTTTAAAGTTGTATTTTGGGCCATTATGCTTTGTCACAGTATCTGTCAAACGAACTAAAACCGAAAGCACAATATGGCTTAATCCCTTCATCAAGTCTGTTTTTGCTACACGTTTCAGCATAACAGCATTTCACTAGATTTGTAGTAAGACGTGTTTTTGTAAGCCTGTTTTTACTGAAGCTGGAGTTTTCTTTCAAAATAAAAGCTCTATTGCCCTTTCCATCCAAATAAAAGCTTAAAAGTGCAGCATGAATTGCTGACAGCTAGCGATTTAAATGCAGTCCAAATTCAAAATATCTCTTTCATGTGTAGAAATTCTTAAAGAAGTATTGTAATTTTCTCTACTGTAGTGTAAAGCAAAAATAAAATACCTAGTATTAAATATTCATTTTCATTTAGTTTACACAGCTATTGTTTTACAATATATGGCTGTTACTGTCATTGTTATTATTATTACATTTACATATAAATTTTGTAATTGAGCAGACGCTGTTATCCAAAGTGACTTATATTCTAATTTGTTTGGCTTCTTAAAACACCAGTGTGAATGCAATTTAGACTGAGACAGTAAATCACAAATAAAAAGAGGGTTGAGTCCCCTTTAAAGTTCGGGTACAAGTCAATTCACTGACTTTTTTCTGACTTAAGTGTTCTTAATTAAGAACATGGGTTGGAGCTCAAAGTGCATTATTAGATAAAATAATATAACTTTAAAATGCACAACATTTTCATTTCTTTCCAAGTCTTCATTTGTGCAATAAATATCGTGCCTTATCAAGATATTATGGTATCGTGAGATTTTGATATCGTTACATCCCTAGTGAGCAGTAAAGCGTCCTGTTTGAGAGTGAGAGGTGTTTTATATTCTGCGCGGCGCTCTGTGTGATTACCCCAATCAGAGCCGCTGCCAAAGCTTCTGAACCCAGCTCTCCACCTGCTGGAGGTCCGTGCCAGACCCTCCATCTGCCCCCGGCCGAGCGCGCCGTCCTCAACGAAGTGGAACGCAGGACCGAGGGGGTTCTGCGAAAGAACAGGGCCGTGAGATGCTCCTCTGCAGGCCATGAGTGTCCAGAGCCAGCAGAAGTTTTGGAATGTGGCACAGTTTGGGAACGAACCGGTGTTGTTTGGTTCTCAGTAGGGGTGTAAAAGTACACAAACATGACGGTTCGGTACATACCTCGGTTTTGACGTCACGGTTCGGAATGGTTTCGGTACAGCAGGAGGAAAAATACTAAACATATATATATATATATATATTAGTGCTGTCAATCGATTAAAAAATTTAATCGCGTTAATCACAGTCCTGGACTGTGATTAATCATGATTAATCGCAAATTTAAAATACTAGGATTTACCTGTAAATGTGTTGAAATAAAGAAATGCATGACAGATTAGTTTAAGGAAACAGAACCTTTCACACTTCCACCAGGTATGAGACATAATCCTTATTATTCTTTTATCATTATTCTTTTGTTTTTATTCAGCCATTATCAGCCTTTATACTGACAATAAAACGTTTACTAAGCCACAACGCTTCAATCCCAGTATACATGTACCCAACTATTATCAAAAGTATTTCTAAATAAATACAACAAAACATTTTTTTGTGACCTTACGTGAAGTATTACGACAAAATGCATTATGAAGAAGAATTGGACCTGTTCTGCTGTGCATTAGAGCTAATATTAGCATCATGCTTCATAATGAATTTATGAGATTAATAGTACACTTTTACTCAGAACTCACTTTAAACCACCATCGAGTGTTTGTAATAACTTTCTTTTGCGATCACATGTGGAATTTGGTCGTTTACTGTTGTTAAAATATGCTATTTATAGCCTTTTATATCGCTGCACAAATTAGCATTTCAGATGTACACATTCATCTCAAGAAAATCACATACAAACCATATCCTGTCGTAATCGTGTGTTTATTATCTTATATAATCTATAGTGGCTGTTGTCATGTTTATTTCTGCTGTGTAAAAGCTTTAACATGTGCTCTGGCTGAAACTCACGTTGTTTGTGATATTTACAGCCTCCTCTCTGTTCTTAAGTTGCCAGGGATACATTCCAACTATAATACACATTAGTAAAAGGATCTATTTTAATTTTCATTTGTCTATATACACTTTGGGCGGCCGCGGTACATTATAAATGTAGCCCAAAAAACCGCAACCCGCAGCTCTGTAATTTTTCCCGCGACTGTATTTTCAAAATAGCCCACCGTTACCCTGGCAACACTGGCTCACTGTACCCTCATCACACAATGATGGATAACCTTCCGCGCTGCGATGACGGGAAGAAGTTGGGGTCAAGCATTGTCACATGATTAATTTGCGTTAAAAAATATTAACGCGTTAAAATTTTTAGATTAATCGCATGCGTTAACGCGTTAACGTTGACACCCCTAATATATATATATATATATATATATATTAATTAGGGGTGTCCCCGACTAAGGATTTACATAGTCGAATTGAAATTTTCGAATCTTGCCAATAGTCGACTGATAGTTGAATCATATGTTTGGGGGCGGGGCAAAATACATTACCAAGAGTCAAATCAGACATTCAACAGTCATAATACCTGATGTTAACACGCAGGGAAAATGTGTAATGGACGTCTCGCAGATACAAAATAATGTTTTATGGTTTGATTAAAAGATAGTTAATATTAAACGTCATCGAAACCCTAAGAATTCACAACATTTTTTTACAACAGTGCTCTCATTAAACCGTTATGTATATGAGAGTAATTATTAATGTTCTGCATTTCTGTTTTGAGCTGAACGTGCTGAAGATGACCAGTAGAATGAAGCATATGATAGCAGGTTTTTAATCAGTGGGATTTAACAATGGGATTTTGAACTGTTGCCGTCTGGTCACGCTACAGAGCTCTGTGCACCAGAACGGCCAGGCACAGGAACAGTTTCTTCCCTCAGGCAATCCATCTCATGAACACTTGACAATAATTGTAGAACACACACTATTTATACACTTATTAATCTAACACACATACTTAGTCTACATTTCAATTTGCACATAATATACCTGTACATACAAAACTGTCTATTGTAATATACCTGTACATACAATTATCAGTTTGTATATTGTAATTCCCTATTTACTTGTTCTATTTTTTTATTCTTCTTTTTATTATCTGTGTTTTTGTTCTGTCACTGTCATTCTGTTGCACTGTGGAAGCTTCTGTCACGAAAACAAATTCCTCGTATGTGTATACATACCTGGCAATAAAGCTCATTCTGATTCTGATTCTGATTCTGATTAACTCATCATTTATTTCATATAGAATACGCTTCGTTATTTATACAACATAATGTTAATATTACGACTTATAGGCTATCTGCACAAAATTCCCTGAATGCAGAAGTGAACGGTAAATTCTACAAATTCACAGTTTTATTATAATAGTGTTCTCATTATAATGTTATGTATATGACAGTCCCAGTCATAGTTCTTAATATTCTGCATTGTTGTTCGTCCTGCTCGTGCTGCGAGCTGACGAGATAATCACCGTAATACTACAATGAAGCGCTTTACTGCAGTGTAACTCAACCAAACGCATCTTATACGAGATAAATAATATATATACACGATAGGCCTATATATAAACCTTCTGAAATGTTTTGAAATCACTTGTACCCTACCTGACTGGAAAAATCCAGTCTTTCACTCTGCCTGTGTCAATTTGAGTCTTATTAGAGATTTAAATCCCTGCCGTTTTTCTTTCGGTCACTGTATTTTCTGCAAGCTTATTTTAAGATAGATTTAGACATCTTGGGAGACTGCAAAAGGACACCAAAGAACCAAATGATATAAGAAGTTCATATAATTGATACATTTGTGCACACTGACTAAACACAGCAACATACACAAGACAAATCAAAACATTATCCTGAATGTGTGTGGAAATAACGTGAATGTACTGAAATGTGTCTGTGCGTGAATACAACATATGATCTATGCGTCAAGAGCGCTCAAACACGGTGTATCACACTCAGGCGTGTTTACGACTCCTGTACGTCACCGCAATCATCTTTACCTTGACTGCAATTCTCAACCATCAAAACTCAAACATCAAAAGAAGCTGGTTTGTTTTATCCAGCCGAGAAAACATAGTTTGCATATTATACAGTGGTGGGATGTTTTGACGTTACGTTCAGTCTGTATTTCACACTGCGTGACGCATGAGTGAACTCTCGCACTCTTCGGAAACAATCACAGAGCTTGTGTTTTTAAGCGAAACACACTGGAATTATTAATTCACTGAAAACGCAACGTGAGTGTCTATTCTCTCCGCCATCTCTTATGTAATCAGCCTGGTTTTCTTTACATTAGCCCTGTTTTGGACTGATTGCTGGAATGGATTCGCTTGCTGGATCACTGGACTGAAAACTTTCCCGGAGTTTAGCGGCTTAAAATGATCTGATTGCAAACAGAGAAGCGAAATCGGGAAAAAAGGATTAGAATAGAAATTGTGTAATTTTGCGTTAATTGCGTTAAATTATTTTAACACGTTAAAATGCTCCTATTATGGATTTTTGAAAATGACCTTTCATGCAGTGTGTAACACTGCTCTAAGTGAATGAAAACATCCTGCAAAGTTTTAAATCTGAAAGTGCAACGTGTATAAAGTTATTGGCCCTCATTCATGAAATATTCGTAAATATTGAGTAAATTCTGAGTAAATTCTGAGTAATTTGCGCGTAAAACGGACCTTCCCGAAAACTCTCCTCCGGATTCACAAACGCTTCGTACACATCAGATTTGATAGTAAAACATGTGTATGTTAATGAATTCCAATCATTTGCAAATAGGGCGCTCATGCACGTTCATTCACAATCAGCATAATCCACCGCCTATAAATTACAGTTACACAAATTGCGTGTCGAGGAATGCAGTGGAATATTCTGGTCTACTTTCCCAGGTTTGGCTCCAGTGTATTTTTAAATGCAAAAAAAAAAAAAAGACTAATAAGCCATATGCCTAAGAATAAATATTCAATGACGTGTGTCCCCCAAAGTGTTTTTAGCCAGCTGAAAAAATTCCAGGTGCTCTTCTGAAAACGGCCAGTTGGTGGCGCTTGAGAATGCTTTGGTAGCACAGCGTTTTCCCAGCTGTTGATTTGGTTGCTATGATGTGCAATATCCACGGCAGTAATGTATTACTAGTATCTCATTTTGAAGAATATTACTGAATATAAAAATGCAGTAACCAGCAATATTAACTTCTATATTGTTGTTCAGTTGTTGTACAAGTAGGATGATTGGTCGGTGTGGTATTTGTCCCACCCCTCCTCCATTGATTGGACGGCTGGCTAAAACGTGACAGTGACAAGCGCTGCGTTTTACCCAAAGCTAAACAGTTTATCAACTCTCAGCTCCAAAAAAAAACAACAACAACAACAAAAAAACAGCAAACGAACTTGTAAAATATGATAATGGCAGTACATCAAATTCAGTGTCATCAGTTTGCCAAAATGAACACAGAACGTTTTATGCATCATTTACACATGGTAGGGAGCAGGTGTAAAATTCTTTCATACCAAATAACATTTTGAAAATACGAACATTTTCATGAATTCGAAGTTTACCGCAGAACTGCTTTACGAAGGATTTACACACAAATTCGTTCTGCTCGTGTTTCATGAATGAAGCCAAATTGTCTCTCAAAAGAAAGAGTCGACTCTGAATCATTGAAACGAGTCGTTTTTAAAACGAATCCCAAGCCGTTTCATGTTGACGTCAACATGAAACATTAGCATATTGCCCACCCACTTGTTGCGCACACAGACCTGGGAAAGTGTTGGTCTGAAAGAAAATGTAAATTCATTCTTTGCCACTAGGTGCTGCTTTTGGAGCATAAAAAATAGCTGTTTCACCGGTAACGCTGTACACAAAGCAGCTCACAAACACTGCTTTAAATGAAGTAGACTAATCGGACCAATCACCGCAGATTAGCGTCACACAAAGGAAGGGGTTTGGAAAAATGAATCGTTGAGTGAATCGTTTGGGAGTCGTTGAGCAAATAAGGTAAAAATAAATGCATATTATAAAAAAATTAAAGTGTTTTTTGACCTTGCATGCATGTCAACCTGTTGTTGGGGACTCACAAAACCAAAACATGAACCTTTCATAACCCATAATAGGGGCACTTTAAAGGGTTTTGAATTAATTGCATGCGTTAATGTTGACAGCCCTATATATATATATATATATATATATATATATATATATATATATATATATATGACTTGTCATAGCACTTGCATATTATTCCTCTTTTGTTGGTTTTGATTTTTATTGTCATCATTTGTAAGTTGCTTTGGATAAAAGCGTCTGCTAAATGTAAATGTAATGTAAATGTAGATCTATTTAAACTATATTGATAATTGGTCTATGGAATATGAGTACTACGCAGCTGTAACCAATCAGAAGACAGGAGGGTGTTTGTTTCATTATGAGGATGACATCATGACGAAGCAGGCGTCTGATTGGTCAGTGTCAGATCTCACTCGGTGCAGTACGGCGCAGGTTTCCCAGACTCCTCGGCAGCTGTAGCTGCTTTCTCCAGCTGTTACAGACACGTCACCTGCTCTGCCCGTCTCTCTCACATAAAGCCACCGCAGGTCCATAATTACTGCCACCAGGGGAGGCAGAGGAGCCATTAGAGACCCTGGGAAAGAGGAAACACACATACACAAACACTGTTTATAACATTCACTCTATTACTGAACGTGAGAAACTCTCCACATTGACTCTTAATTCATATGCCCGGTCTTGTTAGTGATTCGTCAGTGATGTTTTTTTAAAGAAGAATTTCATAATCATTCATCTGAATGTAATAACAATGAAACATTATCAAGAAAAAATAATACTAGCCAATTAGATGCATATATTAGTTTAAGAAAGTTATGCCATGTATGTTCAAGAAAAAAATTAGACTCAACTTTGATTTTATGTTGAGTGAATTTATCCCTGAATACATACAGTATACTGATGGAAAGAATAAAGATAGCACATAGATCAATTAATTTAATCTTAGTGCAGCTTTAACTTTAGTGCAAAATATGCAAATGCATATACAAATATTTTGATATATTTGAGACTCTATAACGTTATTCAATGTGCTTTACTTGAGTGGGCGGTGCTCGTTTGTTACGATTTTTGATTGGTGGAGATTTCTGATTTATGACTGTTTTTTTTTTTTATGCCGAATCACCTGTAATGTAGATTTTCACCAGGATTTCTGCTGTTAAATGTGATTATTTAAAAAATGTTTAAATGTTTAAAAAAAAAATGTGATTATTTAAAAAATGTTGAAAAAATTTGGCCTGATAGCTTCAACAAAAGCATAAACCGTCGATTAACAACCTCGTAGCTCATAGTAGGTCTGTCTTTAACGGTTTTAGTTTTAGTTATTTTAGTACTTCAACTTAAAGGAAAATGATAAATGAGCCTTGTTTTTTTTTTGTTTTTTGATGTTTTATTTTATTTCTGTTAATGTTTATTTTATTTCAAGTAATGAAAAGTCTTCTTAATCTTTCATCAGAATGTAATAACTGAAACAATATCAAGAAAAAATTATATTAACCAATTAGATGCATATATTAGTTTAAGAAAGTTGTTTCAAGTAATACCAGGTACGTTTAAGAAAGAAAATAGAGTCAGTTTTGATTTCATGATGAGTGAATTTCTCCCTGAATAAACATACTGATGGAAAGAATAAAGATAGCACATAGATTAATTAAATGTCTTGGAGTATGTTACGTGTTGAGGTGGTGAACAGATCACACTCTCTGTCACTCTGTGTTTTATTTCTGGCAGTTTCCTCTCATAGTTACTTATTAGGACTCAGTCTGACTATTAATTGTGTGTGTGTGTGTGCGTGTGTGCGCGTGTGTGTGTGCGCGCGTGTGTGCGCGTGTGGGTGCGTGTGTGTGTGTGTGTGTGTGTGTGTGTGTGTCTTCTCCAAAGCTGTTCCACTTCTTGCTTTCATCTGAATTTGCTGCTTGAGTTTTGAGTATTTCTCAAACAGGTGCTGGACAGCAGCAAACATCAGCAGCAGCAGCTGTGCAGATAGAGAGACACCTCCATCCTGTCTGTCTCTCTCTCTCTCTCGCTGTCTCTCTGATGTGTTTACACCTATCTTCTGTCTTTGTTCTTCTCTTCTGTCAGTCTACAGACTTTAGGCGAAGTTACCTGACATTTCCTTTTACACTTTTATGAATGTATATATTTGTGGATCAAGTCAAGTGACCTTTATTTATAGAGCACTTTATACAAGACAGATTGTCAAAGCAGCTTTACAGTATTAAACAGTAAAATAGCGTGTCGATAATGCAAATTAGTCTATAATAGATATTTGTTAATGTTTAGCTGCGATAAATAAATGAAATAAAAAAAAAAAAATAATAAATTTATGTAAATATAACTTAACTATTATATAAGTAAAATATATAAAATATTAATATAAACAAAAAAAATATAATATAAAACATTTATGTGTTCATATTTAATGTAATATTAATTGAAATAAATGTATATATTTAATTTGCTTAAGCACACACTCACACATAATAATATAATATTAATTTACATACAATTGTTGATTTGTTAATATTTTATCATTGCTTATATTACATGTTTGTTGTTGGTTTATTTGTTTGTTAAATTTATATATATATATATATATATATAGTTTATATATATATATATATATATATATATATATATTTTTTTTTTTTTTTTTTTTTTATCTCAGCTAGACATGAATTAATATCCACAAAACTCAGTCCTCTATTCTGATTTCATGGGTTATATCCACATTTTCACACATTAAATTCATCAGACATCTGATTTGACATTAAATTCACATGGTTTCACCTGCATTGGCTGCTGCATTAAGTGTTTAATCAATCAGTCTTTTCAAAACTTTCAGAAAAGTTGTCACATTGCAGTCGTTCATCCAGCGTGTTGTAATTCAGCTGCATCAGCAGCAGCGAATGTATAGCTCTCTCACTATGCTTTTTAGGCTTTTATTATTCATTCATGCCATAATTATCAGGGTATGTTTCTGAACTGGACTGCGTTTTATTTTCCAGTGAGATCACCTCAGGGGCTAAAATGAATTCAAAAGGACATTTTTTATTAGCTTAAGTCTATTAAAGGCTATTAAACAAGCTTATTCAAATCTGCGATTTCCTTTTATAACTCCTCTGAAGCCTTTGGGTGTTATTGAAGCCTTTTTATTTCGTTTAATGTAACGTTTCCAATGCCTGTTAGCGCTTCTGTACGGCGTCCAGAATACAGTATTTCACTTCTGTTTGCTTAAAACACACTTTGGCAAGAAACATGTTCCTCGAGCTCTGGAGGAGAAAAATAAAAAACGAGGTGACGTTTTAATTCATATGGAGAAGGAAATGTTTTCAGACGTTTGCTGTGAGATTTTTGCAGGAGATGAGCCTTATCGTATCAAAGCACGGTCGAACTGCGTTTCGCCTTCTGTCGCTGGCGTTTAACGGTGGTAATTGTTCTGACAGCGAGTCGATGCACTCTTTCCAAAAAAGATGTGCGCGGTACAAACAACAGCTCTCGACCTGTGCGCTCGTCTCCGCACTTCAAATATCCACGCAAACAGCGGATTTCCCCTCATAAAGCCATGCAAATGTTATCGGCTAAGCCCCGTCGAACGTTCCCATTTGGCACGGATCCCTTCCTTGTGTCTTTCTCATATGGTACAGATGTGAATTTTAAGACCATCTAAGCGCTCTTTTGCACAAAGTAAGATGGCGAGCTTTAGCAAGACGTTCCTTTGTTCATTGTTCGGCTAAATTGTCTTGTGATCTGTGATGTATTTTATTGTCGGCATAAGTAATCCCCACCGCCACTTCGGTTTTGTGTTTTATTCCGTATATAAATACAACGCAGAACATTGTTTCGGTTTTCAGGCTCGACAAAAACAAGCCCCACGTTCACATTGTGTAGAATCACGCAACAAATCCTTCGCAAACAAAGAGGAACTAGAAAAACGCGGCGTCTTTGTGTTAAAACAAAAGACGCAAGAAGTAGGAGACAAAAGAGGACAGGCGCTGATGTTGATTATGAGATTTACAGCGGCACCAATACGAGAGTATCTGAAGATCCGCAGCTCTTCGATCGCTCCCGTTTGCCACGGGGCTTTGGCACTGCAAACGCTGTCACCGAGCCAACAAAAAATCTGCAGTGTCTGCCGCATTTTAGCAGCGGACGCACATGCACGCCGATCCGGTTCCAACTTTTCCGCTCACACATAATTGTTCAACTTTATAACTAATGCCAAAACTGTAACGGCCTCCGAGGTTAATTTTTCGCCGCGCCAAACGTGCCAAATTGCCAAATGTATTCAAAGCGACGCAACCCCTGAACGCCACCGACAAACTCAGGTGTGATTGCCAAGCGCCCCCCGGAAGGTGCTCGGTGATGTTTTAGGGTTTGGTGATTATATTGATCTGCGTACGGGTCGGGGGGCATTTAATGAGGGTTGTTTTGCATGGGGGTCTCTGCCTAGAATGCAATCAAGCGCTTTCAAAGGAACCTAACAAGTGCATGGCTCCCCCGCCGGCACGGTGAATTTTAATGCCCCTCGATTGACTATCGATAGCACATCAGCTTCGGTTTCCCCGAGCCAAAATCTCGACGGGTCGTGCTGACGGAGCGACGTGCAAAATTAATTTTTGATACGGCGTAAAGAGCAAAGGAGGACAATGTTTTTAGGGCGTCGTGCATGTGTGTGTGCGTTGTTTTCGACGCCGGCTCCCCGCGGATCCGTGCCTTCTCCTTCTGTACCTTTCAGACTTTGTCGGCACGCTGGCCTGGTGCCCACTGATGTCATGGAAACTGTTGTATTAGTACGAGTGATTCATGTCCGTACGGCCTCCCCCACAAGCGACAGGCTTTTTTTAACCCTTCCCCCTGTTTTAAATAATTATCCTTGGTTTGCGTTTCCACACAGCCTCATTGAACTCGAATGGACGTGATGACAAGTTTAATTATGTGGTTTTGAGGTTAGAGAAAGTGTCTGTTTAGACTCTGTACACATTTAGACTCCCACTCTGAGCACTTTCGGATCTGATAATATCCCGTGCGTTCGAACCCGTGGAGTGTCTGTGGCGTTAAAGGGTTTTTGTGTAAGTTTTGGCTTGGAGACATGAAAAGCTCTTTGAGCGCTTCTTTAAAGATGAACTTGGCACAAGAACACAGTGGCACGTCCAACCCCCGAACCTCGACCTTGACCAATCAGGGCTCTCCGGAGTTGCCCGTGTGCCAGCTTCACTTTCATAATTCTATCAGAGATGCCGCAGCACTCTGGCTCGTCTTCCAAAATGCGCTACCTTGTCTTTTTTCCTCGTCAAACCTCACTGAAACTATTTTAAGCCGATGAGCTGCTAAATGCATTTTGGGTTTTTCACGTCAGAAATGTGCTGCTCCTTCAGCCCACTGGAATTAGACGTAAACACTAAACAGCATCCTAAAAAAAACCCAGTCCAGTTATACATGTGGCTTTTGTGAGTGTCCTACATGCAAAGCGAAAATAAAGCTTAATAAAAACATAACCCAACATGATGCAAATTATATTGTAAAGCTTTCTTCATTCACAAGATTGTACATTATTTAACATTTGACCTAGACAAAGAAAAACACATTAACTTTGTGTACAGGAACTAATTTAAAAAAAAAAAAAAAAAAAAAAACAGTGTAATGAGAGGCCTAATCATTTTGAAATTTTTAACACTGAAACTGTCATTTGAAAGTGTAAAATTTTTGATATTAAAGTCTAATACTTGAGTAATATTTTTTTACATTTCTATGTATTTCTAATTTCAAAATATTTCTAATTTCTCTATACATAGTCTAATTTATAGTATATATTCTATCAATTTATAATGTGATTTCCAAAAAAAATAAAACAATTATTTTGTGTCAAAAATTGAAATGCAGGCCTGAGCTGTGTTTTTTTCTTTCATTACCTCTGCTGTAGCACGTTGTTTAAGATACAGATATTAATTTAATATCTGACATCTCTCATAGATGCCGTATAACTGCGACTCCAGGAATATTTAGATTAGCTGTCAGATACTGTTAGTTACTGGAAAACCAGCCGAGACAATCAGCAGTAAGAAAAGCACAGAAACGCTCACACAGATCTCTCTTTTTCTTGCAGTAAATATGAAGTCCATCCTGTTTTTGCACCTGCTCTCAGAGACGTCGGTGTCATATGCGGCTTTATGTTTCTTAAAGCTTCTCGCACAGTAAGGTTATAAGAAAAATGTCATTTTGTGTGCATTTGAAACTAGCTTGATTATTAATGTTTTTATGATGTTTTGCTATTAGTAATTAGTCTCTTATGCAAGAATTACATTGCATAATACCCCAGTTATTTATTTATATACATTTACATACAATCAAAAGCAAAGCTTCTCATATACAGAATTAATTATTTTTAATAATTTATTTAATTTCATATTATGCTCTTTTGCACTTTGAGATTAATTATTTTTCCTTCATTTCAACATAAACAAAAGCATTAATATGTATGCATTTAATTGTTACACATCAAATGTGTTGTCAGTGCTGTCAGTCAGGATATTTGACTAATTTTCACAGTATTTCTATGCCGCGATGAATAGAATAAAGCCGGTTGTTGTGCGTGCGGCCCGTTACTTTGGCTGTGTTTCAAACACGTCTCTCACGGTTGCGGTCTCGGCTGGGTTTGGTGGGCCTGCGGTCGGGTTTATGTGCTTTCTGTGGCCGCAGGTTGTGCTGCGGAGGGTCGGAGATGAAGGGCGGACTCGCTGCATCTCCCCGGGGCGAGAGAAGCGCCCCGTGAGCGCAGACCACGCATCAAACAGGATTAAAACCCGAGGAAGCCCTGCCATGCTGGAGCCGTTCCATATTTGTTTTCCGCGTCGGGATGGGGAGAGCAAAACATTGTGTAGCTTAATTTTCTCCAAGAAATTGCCTGTCAAGAGACATCATTTCCAAATTATTGTTCATTATAAGCAGCCCTCAGCTGCCTAATAGAGCCGCCGTCTCTTCCTCCGGTTATCCAAACTACAGATCCGGATGTCTTTTTTTCTTTTTCTTTTTTTTTTTTTTTTTTCCAGTACAACCCAAACGAGTGACATTAACAGATTTTCTGCTGCAGCAACTGTGTTTGTGTTTCAAACCTCTGAAATGCTGTGTTTGTGTGGCTGTTTTGTGTCTCTTCAGGCTTGATGTGATCTTTTAAAATGGAGGATAGTCTCTATAAAATGATTGTGAGTTGTTTAGGATTAGGTGTGGAGGTTAGTTAAGGAAATACAGGCCTAATGTGTGTCTGGGATTAAGGTGAATTACTTTTTTTGTTAAGAAATTACTATTTTTATTCTGCAAGGATGCATTAAATTGATCAAAAGTGACAGTAAGGACATTTATCATGTTACAGAAAGATTTCTATTTCAAATAAATAGAATCTATTTCAAAAAATGGGGTTTTCCATAAAAATATGAAGCAGCACAACTGTCTTCAACTTCATATTAGAATGGTTTCTGAAGGATCATGTGACACTGAAGACTGGAGTAATGATGCTAAAAAAATCAGCTTTGCATCACAGGAATAAATTACATTTTACTATATTCTCAAATAGAAAACAGTTATTTTAAATTGTAATAATATTTCACAATTTTACAGTTTTTATTGGATTTTTTTAGTTGAATAAATGCAGCCTTGGTGAGCAGAAATTATTTCTTTTAAGAACATTAAAAAAAAAATCATACCAACACCAAAATTTTAAACGCTTGTCCATTATGAACCCATCGTGAATGATGACCTTTGACCTTTTCCCCTTTTTATATGTTATTGTGGTTTTTATTTATGACTACATAAATTCTAAATGTGTAGGTTAGGTTTGGTTAGTACAAATGTGTTAAAGCACCAAATATGTAACTCTCAGATGTGTATATATTTCATAGATACTATTATTGATTGTTTCCTTTTTATTCATGCAACGGTCATAAATTGCAAGTAGATTTGTTTCTCTTTTTTCAGTTTGTCAATATTATAAAGTGATGACATTTAACATTATTGCACATCAGATGAACAAAATCAGATGAAATATTGTGATTTATAACGAGGATTTTCCCCCAAAACCTGTTTTTGCTTGCCTTTTTATTATTTTTTTTTCCAGGCTGTAACATGACAATCTCTATGCTCCGTCTTTATATCTGAAGTTGTACGTTTAATTTGCGTGTTGTGTGATGCTCTGGTTTGTGTACGGAGCAGCTGTCTGATGTTCATGTACTGAGACGCGTCCTGTCGATCGCATGTCGCTTTTTTGATGAACTGTTTCAGAAGGTTAAGCACATTTTTTATTCCGTCTCTCTTTGTCTCTCTTTCTGTCTACCTCTCATCCCTGCCCCCCCTAAAAACTCTGGCACGGATGAATCTGGCTGAGAGAAGCTGCGTGTGTGAGAAAGACGATTATGAGCGGCACCTTTCGCTCTGCTGATAACGGCCCGTTTCTGTGTTAATTCTACCTGCTTGATCTCAGTTTGGCAGCGAGACGGTCTCAATCGTGGCGCTTTGTGTTGTAATGATCACTTCTGAATGCAAATCAATGTTTTTTTGCGGTTTAAGCTAAAGATGTGCCACTGTTTTGGTCGTGTGTTTTTTACTTGGCGGCGTACGCATGCGGATGGATGTGATAGATTGAACGTAATCTTCATTTTGTCAACGCGATTTATTAGCGCAATGGGCTACGAGCCCAAACAAGCAAAATAGCTTGTTTTTGTGCTTCTCAGCAGTTTTTCCTGAGGAAAACATATGACGTCTGTATTTCACATAACATGTACTAACAACAGTGATGATACGCAGCTGGTCCCAGGAAACTCTGGCGCAATAGAAACTCTGAATATAATCCATAATCTGCCGGTGTCCATGAGTCAGAGCGGGTTTGTCTTTGACTAGCTGATGATTATGAGCCAGTTATTATCCATAACAAAACCACTTATTCACGGGGCGCGTGTTCTCCCGTGTAATGAGGGGCTGTCATGCGTGTGCTGAAAACACCCTCATAGCCTGTCAAAACCACAGAGAAACTTCAGCGTGACTCAGGCGTCCTCGCGCAAACAGCGGGAGAAATCAGCCCGTGCTAAAAGTCAGAGATCAGAGCAAAACGATATTATTAGCGTTAAAATATCAGAGGATAAACAAAGACACAAGCTAAAGAGGGAACATGAGAAACCAGCGGCAGGAAGAAAAAAGATAGAGACAGAACGAAAAATTGAAACAAATGGGTTTCAAGTCTTAAAATGTGAGTTTTATCAAATTTAAGGCGATAAAAAGTCTTAATTATCAATATGTAAGAGGTCCTAAATTTGGGGACGGAAGTACAAGAATTGTGATATGACCTTATGTGGTTATTAAACATTTAATAGAAAAACATCCAATATCGGTCAACCTCTCATACATATGTGTTGATAAATTTGTGCAAAAAACAATTTCAAAACATGTAGTTACAGTTACCCTGTTGATTTTGCTTGAGATTTTAGGTTATTTTGGTTATTTCATATTAGTGGAAAGAAAATATCCAAAATACATATGTAAGTGTTTATTTTATAACACTTTATCTTTTGCGTCTATAGATTTCAATTGCATCATCCTATCTATACTCTGAAGGTTTTTACTGAGGGGTTTGTTCAGAAATCATTCGCACTGATTTATATAAAATTTTATTTTCCTAAAAACATGGTGAAAATGTTGTTTTCTGTTTGATGATGGTATTTTTCGATTTAAGCAGTAATAAAAAGAGAAATCCAAAATCCTCTCTATAAAAACATTTAACTCTAATATGTTGACAAAACAAAATATTTTTTCATCTGGCTTCATCCAGTATTCATATTTATTTTCTGGAAATTTGCGCACATTAGTGCATGTTTAATTAGATGATGCCTCATTTTCATATTTAAACATACCATTTCAGAAATTAGGGTTAGAAATGTAGATATCTATTAGTTAACATTTTTACTGTATTCATCTATGATTTCTTGTCTTAAGTAAGTATAGATTAAGTATGGATTTGTTCTATATGGACATATGGTGTTCATTTTATTTGTGCAGGTCTTAAATCTGATTTCCAAAGCTGATATATTGGAACAAGCTAAAGAACAAACTGAAATAAAAGCAAACAAAAGAAAGAAAGAAAGAAAGAAAGAAAGAGCCGTACACATGCGACATCTGTGCTCAATGTGTGCGATTTTCCGGAGTGATGTTCCATCTGTGGCATTCCTGTCCTATTCCAGCTCTCTTCCAGATTTCATTCCCACTTCCAGATTCACGGTCCTTTGGATTAGAAGGATTTCTAAAGATGTGTGTCTGAATCCAGCATCATGTCAGGATCTCTCAAGGAAACACAACAACCGTCCTCGGAAACTGTTAAACATTTTAAGAACAAGAAAGATTTATTTCACTGATAAAACGGACAGATCTCGCTGAATGTGATTCACGTGTGATATTTGTCCGTGTATGAAAGGTGTTTTGGATATTTGGCATCTGTGTGCAGTCAAATGTACAGTATTGAAATGAGCGCAGTGATCTTCATGTGTTCTGCATCGTGATTCAGATCAATGCAGCAGATTTTGCTGTGTTCAGACGCAGGTCATGCATGTGGTAGTTGTTGAGCTCTTGTTTGACCTTTGAGGATTCAGTGTGTTCTGGGACGCCACCTGGTAAATGTTCAGATCAGAACAGAGTACAATGAATCCTGTGTGTGGAAGAGTTTTATACTTTCATTTTGTGTTTTTTTTTTTTTTTTGATTGTTGTTGTTGTTGTTTGTTCTGATTCGGCACATGTATTCACCATAGTAGAAAACTGAAAAATTCACCATGGTATCCATAGTTCTTCCTGCCAGAATAGCATAGTAACAGTACAGTGCTAAGTGAGTTTTAGCACCACTGTTATTAAAAATGAAAGCAAAATGACATTCATATTCAATTTGTACAACTGTAACTGTTGCCATTTTTTTAATTATGGTTACAATGGTCATTTTTTTGGACTGATTAGTGTTTGTTTTTTTAATGGATAGGTTTACATCATGAAATAGCTTTGGTGTCTTCATTCAATTGGCCTGTTGGCACATAAAACGTTTTATTTCATTTATAAAACAACTGCTATGATTTTCATGTTCATTTTTAATGATTTTAGAGTTATAATGATGGTAGTATGCACAGTACTTGGTTTTACTCAGTGGTCACTGGTAATTGTTGAGAGATAGTAGAAATAACAGTGTTTGAAGGTTAACAGTAGGAAATAGCTTTGTTGTCTTTATTCAGATGGGCATGTGACATGTAAAATGTCTAGAAAACACAACTGCTGTACCATTTATGAAGATTCTAGAGTTTTAATGTCTGAAGGATGTTTTTTTACTCTGTGGTTACCATGGTAATATTTTGAGCGATTAGATTTCGAAAGTTTACAGTAGTAAATACCTTTAAAGAAGATGGTCGTTTATAAAATGCACCTGCTGAGATGTTCATCTTCATTTGTAATGATTTTAGAGTTTTAGAGTGATGTGCTTTGTTTTACTCTATAGATACCATGGTAATGTTTTTTGAGAGGTATAATTTCTAAATTAAGATATCATTTTTAGTATTTATTTATTCTGTTGACATGATGTTTTTTCAATATGGACTTTTATAAAACTGCTGAGATTTTGATCTTCGTTTATGATCATTTTACAGTTGCAATGATGGTAGTATGTACTTTGTTTTATTCTATGGTTATGGTATTTTTCATGGGATTTTTTATTTCATTGTATTTATCTTTTTGAGAGAGAGAAGAGTAGTCCTTTAAATTGTAGTGTTTGAAGGTTTACAGTAATAAATGGCTTTGTTTCCTTCATTCAAATGGGCTTATGACGCATAAACATGTAGAAAACAGTTGCTGTCATCTTAATTTTTGATGCGTTTAGAGTCATAATGACTGTAGTATGTTTTTTACTCTGTTGTTATTATGGTGTATTTTTGTGAGCAATTAGTATTCAAAGATTTACACTAATTATGATGCTTTATAAATATTTTACAGTTATGTTGGTAGTATTTACTTAGTTTTACTCTAAGGTAGTCATTTTTGTTTTTTAAAAGAAGGTTTACATTTTACTACTTTGTCTACTCTATAGTCAGTTTTTTTAAGAAAGAAGAAAATTTCACACACTGAGTCCGAAATTTTCGTATGTGTTTTTTCGTCATCCTTTCCTCTCAAAATGCTTGCTACGGATGTGAAAACGCAGAAAATCGAACCTGATCTGATTTTTTTTTATGACGGACGAAAGTTTCGGAGGCAGTGTGTAAACATGAGGTCATATTTATTTTTTAATGTGCGAAAATTTCGGACTCAGTGTGCAATGACCTAGAGAGAGAGATTTTAGAGTTTGAAGGTTTACAGTAGTAAATAACTTTGTTGTCTTTACTCAAACAGGATTTTGATGCATAAACTGTCTAGAAAACACAACTGCTGAGATTTTCATCTTAATTCATGATGATTTTAGAGCAATAATGACTGTAGTATTTTTTTTGTTTTACTCCATGGTTACTGTAGTACATTTTCATGAGGTATGGCAATGACTTTAGTAGTTAGCGTGGTGAATAGCACCATTGTCTTATTCAAAAGGCCTCTAGTCACATACATTAAAACGCATTTTGGCCGTTTCGGAGACTGAGCTCGGGTCGGTCGGTCTGTCAGAACAGAAGCGCAGGAGAACATGAGCAGGACTCTGTAATTGGGCTCATTTGATTATGACTGGATGAGGTCACAAGACTTTAACAATATTTGCTGTGTGTGTGTGTGTGTGTTTGGCGGCGGTCCCGGCCCGGCCCAGTGCAGAACGCATTCAAGCATGTTCCTCTATATAATTAACAGCCTGTAGATGAGTGTTTGTGAGACTTTGAGAAGGTCTTTATTCTGCTAATACCAGATTTCACATGCCCGCTTGCCTCCAAAGAGAGGCCTGCTTGTCGTCGAGTTCCCTCTCGCTTCTTTGTTCTCATAACAGTCGCAACATCAGTAAGACAAAAAAACAAGTCAAACATCTTCATTCTCTCAGAACAGAGCAACTAGTCGACGCTTGATTGTTCATCAAAGCGTTTGACTGTAATAACCTGAGCTTGTGTTGTTCGAGGCGTTTGTGAGCATCACGACAACTGTCCGCTCAATTCATGCGACCTCCGCTGATTTCTCAGTTTTTCCAGTTGCGTTCTGTTTGTTTTGGCTTGTCCTTGCAGGTTTAAAGGACTTTTTAGAAGCTTATTTTTAGATTTGATTGAAGAATAATTAATTAATGTGCTAATGATCCGATCTCTGTCTCTTTAAACAGGTAAAACAGAGCGAGCGTCGTATTCTTACGGAAGGGACTCCAGCATTCACGGCTGTCAGGTAAGAGACTCTCAGATGAGAATTACTGTAAGAAATGCTCTTTAACAGCTCAAGACTCAGTTGTGTCTCAGTGAGAGAATTAATATCAGATCTGTCATCCGGTAAG
>CM077258.1:1567500-1610000 GCA_039654775.1 Spinibarbus caldwelli
GTGTCCTGAGCACAGAGGATTGTGGGATAGGCCATATCATTGATGATTTGAGGGAAAATGCTGGATGGTTCTGTCTTCAGGTGTGTGAAGAGTCGTGTGTTATTGCTCAGAAGTATCTCTTTCAGAGCTCTGGAGATTTTTGGCCATTCGGGATTGAATATTAGCATACTGCATATTATATACTATTTAAAAAATGATATAGTATACAAGAAAACACTTTTCAAGAAGTATTGTTACACTGATGTCACATGACCTCACTGCATAGCATTTTAATCAATAATAATTTATTACATTATACAATTATAATGTACACAAATGATACATACATACATATACAGGTGCATCTCAATAAATTAGAATGTCGTGGAAAAGTTCATTTATTTCAGTAATTCAACTCAAATTGTGAAACTCGTGTATTAAATAAATTCAGTGCACACACACTGAAGTAGTTTAAGTCTTTGGTTCTTTTAATTGTGATGATTTTGGCTCACATTTAACAAAAACCCACCAATTCACTATCTCAACAAATTAGAATACTTCATAAGACCAATAAAAAAAAAACATTTTTAGTGAATTGTTGGCCTTCTGGAAAGTATGTTCATTTACTGTATATGTACTCAATACTTGGTAGGGGCTCCTTTTGCTTTAATTACTGCCTCAATTCGGCGTGGCATGGAGGTGATCAGTTTGTGGCACTGCTGAGGTGGTATGGAAGCCCAGGTTTCTTTGACAGTGGCCTTCAGCTCATCTGCATTTTTTGGTCTCTTGTTTCTCATTTTCCTCTTGACAATACCCCATAGATTCTCTATGGGGTTCAGGTCTGGTGAGTTTGCTGGCCAGTCAAGCACACCAACACCATGGTCATTTAACCAACTTTTGGTGCTTTTGGCAGTGTGGGCAGGTGCCAAATCCTGCTGGAAAATGAAATCAGCATCTTTAAAAAGCTGGTCAGCAGAAGGAAGCATGAAGTGCTCCAAATTTCTTGGTAAACAGGTGCAGTGACTTTGGTTTTCAAAAAACACAATAGACCAACACCAGCAGATGACATTGCACCCCAAATCATCACAGACTGTGGAAACTTAACACTGGACTTCAAGCAACTTGGGCTATGAGCTTCTCCACCCTTCTTCCAGACTCTAGGACCTTGGTTTCCAAATGAAACACAAAACTTGCTCTCATCTGAAAAGAGGACTTTGGACCACTGGGCAACAGTCCAGTTCTTCTTCTCCTTAGCCCAGGTAAGACGCCTCTGACGTTGTCTGTGGTTCAGGAGTGGCTTAACAAGAGGAATACGACAACTGTAGCCAAATTCCTTGACACGTCTGTGTGTGGTGGCTCTTGATGCCTTGACCCCAGCCTCAGTCCATTCCTTGTGAAGTTCACCCAAATTCTTGAATCAATTTTGCTTGACAATCCTCATAAGGCTGCGGTTTCCTCGGTTGGTTGTGCATCTTTTTCTTCCACACTTTTTCCTTCCACTCAACTTTCTGTTAACATGCTTGGATACAGCACTCTGTGAACAGCCAGCTTCTTTGGCAATGAATGTTTGTGGCTTACCCTCCTTGTGAAGGGTGTCAATGATTGTCTTCTGGACAACTGTCAGATCAGCAGTCTTCCCCATGATTGTGTAGCCTAGTGAACCAAACTGAGAGACCATTTTGAAGGCTCGGGAAACCTTTGCAGGTGTTTTGAGTTGATTAGCTGATTGGCATGTCACCATATTCTAATTTGTTGAGATAGTGAGTTGGTGGGTTTTTGTTAAATATGAACCAAAATCATCACAATTAAAAGAACCAAAGACTTAAACTACTTCAGTGTGTGTGCATTGAATTTATTTAATACAATATACTAAATTTATTTATTTAATAATATACGTTTATATAGATACATTAGAGTATGAAATATATACATAATTTTCTCTATAATTTTTTTTGTTATTTTTATTGTTATTATTATATAAAAATGTCTCAATTATATATACTACCTTTTGGAATATTTTTTTATAATTATGGGATAAGTTTTTATTTATTATTTTATGTATTATTGTAATTGTATTTATTATTATTATTATTATTATTATTATTCATATGTGTGCTTATAATAAATAATATAATAATATTATAATTTGTGTATTCACTACCGCTTGGAATAATTATATTGTATAATTATTAGTGCTGTCAATCGATTAAAAAAAAAACTAATTAATCGCACATTTTTTTCTGAAATTTATCGCGATCCACCTAACATTAAAGTTTTTAATTATACTTTTGTATTGCAATAATTTCATATTCGATCTTCAAATCAATGTAGAAACAACATAAAGTATATTTTTAATATTTGTTTAATGGCATCTTTTCTAAGAATGAAGGCAAGTATCACTGATACCAACTGATGTCTCTATGGATTTTTTTTCCTAATATTTAACCATTGACTATAGCCATTCAACATTACAGTATAATTGAGAGCTATCAATTTAACATTTATTAGATTTATTACATTTATTTATTAAAAAAAACTTCTAATTTAAGTGAACTTAAAACAATCTTCACATAAACCCATTATAATAAATGTCATAGCATAGCTACCTGTGTCCTTCAGCAAGGAAATATAGCCTCATTTAATAAAGTTATCAAACACTAAATTCTAAATTAAATAAAGCTTAAAACTACAGAAGTTACTGATTTCCTATTTTTAATTTTGTTCTTTGATTAACAGACATCACAGCAGCTGGTTATTAGGTTATTTTGGCTGCTACTTTAAAAACTGCCACTGCTGAACTTGATGCAGATCCGACACTGCTTTAAATGTGACTCATAAATAATAAATACTTGCATGCGCAGTTTTAAGGCAGCTTTAATCACCTTCTTTTGTAACTTCATGACTTAACTGGCGACATAACTACAACATTGCATACTCGTAGTTTCATTTGGGTTTGAATATGTTACAGCGCTTTAATATAGCCTAATACAGCGCGCGCCGGCACATTTATGCGCGCACTTGAAGAGTACGTGCTACGAGCACAGTATAACAGCTGGCAGGACAGGAAGATTAGTTTTTACTGACACATGGCCTGACAACATCTCATCTGACCACAGTTCACTGATGTTCTGCTGAAGCTCCTCGTCACCGGTACCGTTTCCGCGCTCGTTTGACTCGCGCCTGACACTGAAGTGAAGTTGGAGCGCGCGTCTGAGAACTGTCCCGTTTGATGTGCTTGTAAAGACGTTCTGCGTCTGAATAAACCCAATTCTTTAGCAGTTGTGAGTGTGGTGGCCAAACCTAGCCCCGCCCCAGCGTTAATTGCGTTAAATATTTTTAACGTGTTAAACTGAAAAAATTAATCGCCATGTGTTAACGCGCTAATTTTGACACCACTAATAATTATGTATTTATTATCATTTTTTCATCATTATCATGATGATGATGATTAAGATATATTTATAATTTATATATACACAACACCATTTGGAATCATATTTAGAATAATGTGTTTATTTATTCTTATGTTTTATTTATTATTATTATTATTATTATTATTATTATTACATGGTCTTATAACAAATAATATAATAAAAGTATGGTTCATGTATTCACTACCACTGGAATAAATAAGATTTTATTATTGTTTATTCATTATCTTTTTTTCATCATTATCATGATGATGATGATTAAAATGTATTTTATAATAAATAATATATTTATAATTTATATATACACAACACCTTTTGGAATCATATTTAGAATAATGTATTTATTTATTCTTCATTTTTTATCAGTTTATTATTATTATTATTGTTGTTGTTGTTGTTGTTGTTGTTGTTGTTGTAAAATATGTGATTAATGTAGCATTTTTATATACACTACCATTTGGAATAATAAAGATGTTTTTGAAAGTCTCTTCTGTTCATCAAGGCTGCATTTGTTTGATCAAAAATACAATACAAATACATATATTTTAATATGCAAGTTATTTCTGTGATGCACAGCTGAATTTTCAGCAGCCATATTGAGATCTGATCCAGTCTGACTTTGGGATCTTGAGAAGTGTTTTAAACACAATGCAGTGTGCAGTTGGCTGGTATTCCATTCTGAGGATGATGATGAGGATCATGATGATGATGATGATGAAATGTTCTCACTGCTCTGGAATGCCATCACACACACATACACACACACGCACACATTCGCTTAGCACTGAGTAATGAGGCAGTGATGAGTGCGTCCCGCAGCGCAGGGGTCAGAGGTCAGAGAACTGTCTCAGCTGCTGCCGAGGAGCAGTGATGACACAGCAGAGTGTGTGTGTGTGTGCGTGTGTGTGTGTGTGTGTGTGTGTGTGTGTGTCTGTGTGTGTGTGTCTGTGTGTGTGTGTGTGTGTGGTGAACTAATCCACCTTTACGCACACAGTCCGAGCTAAATCCCCCACCGTTATTTCCCAAAACACACACACACACGTGTCAGAGCTCTGCAGGAGGAAACTGATGCATGTGAGCGTCTCCTCCAGCCATTAATTATCAGAACACAGAACACCACACCTGTACACACATGCTGATGCTGAAACACACACACACACACACACACACACACATACTTGAATTTATGGTTTACGGGGACTCTCCATAGGCGTAATGGTTTTTATACTGTACAAACTGTATTTTCTATCGCCCTACACCAACCTTACACCTAAACCTACCCCTTACAGGAAACTACTGCCAATTTTTGAATTTCATAAAACACAGTTTTGTATGTTTTTTAAGCCTTTTGCTTTACGGGGAAACAGGAAGTGTCCTCATAAACCATGTTTACGTTGTAGTAACCATGTCATTATACACATTTGTGTCCTCGTAAACCATATATACCAGTACACACACTCACACACACACCTGTACACACATGCTTATGCTGAAACACCCACACACACACATGTACACACATGCTGATGCTGAAACACACACACACACATACTCACATACACACACACACACACACCTGTACACACATGCTGATGCTGAAACACACACACACTCACACACCTGTACACACATGCTGATGCTGAAACACACACACACATACTCACACACACACACACACACATTCTCAAATGCCTCATGAGTTCAGGTGTCATATACGGTGTCTGTCAGTCTGTAACACACCAAAATTATGGATGAATACGGCTGTTAATGCATCATTTAAGTTCATCTGCAGCTTGGGTGACCAGATTTCTCATGGTAAAATAAGGGACGGGTGGGGAATATAATCACAATATGAGAAATGTTATATATACGCAAATTACAAACCATAAGACAAATACAATAGAGATACAATTTAGATACAAACTCATTTTTCAAATACAGTAGGTTTATTTAACAAGTATAAATTCATTCAACATCTTTTGTTGTTTGATTAACATTAATGACACAGACTGCTATCCCTTTAAGAATGAATGTGATACTAACACATATCCATTTTTCACCCACCTGTTTATGTTCACTTAAGCCACAACCGACTGTATTTACGTGAGATACTCCCACAATGGATATTTTGACAACTGTGCATATTTGACAATTGATATCGCGCGCTGTCTGAGAGAACTGGGATTGCTTCAGTTGTCATTCCGCGTGATTCCACCTATCCCACCTTCACTTACTGCAAGTTAATCCATAGCCGATTCTGATTGGATGGTAATATATACAATCAAATGTATACAGTCTACTGTATACGGCCGCTCAAAAGTTTGGGATCAGTAAGATTTTTTTCTTTGATTCTTTGATGAATACAAAGTTAAAAAGAGCAGCATTTGTTCAAAATAGAAATCTTTTCTAACAATATAAGTCTTTACTATGACATTTATTCATTTAACACATCCCTCCTGAATAAAAATATAAAATTCTTAAAAAACAAAAGAAGAAAGAAAAATTGCTGACCCCAAACTTTTGAATAGCATTGTATATTGTAACACAAAATTTCTGTTTTAAATCAATGTTGTTCTTTTTAACTTTTTATTAATCAAAAAATCCTAAAAAAAAAATATATATATATATATATATCATAGGTTCCCAAAAAAATATGAAGCAGTACAACGGTTTCCAACATTGATTATAAATCAGCATATTATAATGATTTCTGAAGGATCATGTGACACTGAAGACTGGAGTAATGATGCTGAAAATTCAGCTTTGATCACAGAAATATATTGTATTTTAAAGTATATTAAAATAGAAAACTGTTATTTTAAATTGCAATAATATTTCACAAAATAACAGTTTTTTTCTGTTTTTTTATTTTTTTTATTTTTTTATTTTTTTTGATCAAATAGATACAGCCTTGATGAGCAGAAGAAACTTCTTCAAAAAACTTTAAAAACTTACTGATCTCAAACGTTTGAGCAGCAGTGTATATACAGTCAAAAAAATAATAATTATTTAGACACCAGATATAATTTTTGAAATTTTTACTAGTGGGTGCAGGACACTATTTTTCATTTATGTAAGTGAGGAGAACAAAATAAAGTAAACTGTGACATATTATACCCAAAAATTCTTCATACAGTGGACTACCAGTAAAATTGATAAAAATTTGGGACCAAAAATTATTCAGACACTTTGACCTGAGCATGTTTTGCGTAAGTGTTTTTCTTTAATTGCTAATGCGAACTTTTTCACCACAGACTGAACAAAATGAAACATTGCTTGGTAATTGGTTGAGCTAAATTGGTTTTATGTAATTGTGTGCTTAAATTTAACAGCTGACAGCTATTCAACCCAATTCATTACATACCTTTCTATCAGTTATCTGACATTATCAAGCTGAATTTGTTCTGACAGTTTAACTCCTCTGAGTTCTTATAATATTATATTACTATTTTCTAAACTATTGCGAATAAACTGATCATGTGAGAAATGTTGAAGGTGTCTGAATAAATGTTGTTTTGACTATATATATATATGTATATATATGTATGTAAAACTACTCAAACTTCTCAACTTCAATATCCAGTGTGCTTTGTTTCACTGCACATTTGGGCAGATATGGAGCAGTAATGCTGTGTGCTTTTCTGAACGTAAGTAAGAAAGACTCTTTAATGTGGATGCTGATGACGGTGCGGCGGTTTCTCCCGCGGTGCTGCTGTCTGCACTCATTAGCTTCAGGTTTGATCTCTCTCGGTTGCTGGGAAGGAGACATTTCTGATGTTCTTCGGGTTTGGCTGGAGTTTAACGGCAGGGTGGGCCTCGTCTACGGTGGCCTGCCGTGGCTAAACCTCATGGGTGTCCGAGGGCCACAGGTCCAAGGGGAACGGGCTCCCCGTGGGTTCGCCAGACCTGCAGACCGCGGGCCATTTAGCATGGACCGACCCGAGGAGATGGATGCTCGCGGGGGTCCTCATTCATCTGCTTCAGGCCTCCTGCTCTTTTTAGCCTCCCTGCTTCCCTCTGCACTCCTTCTTTCACACGACCAACATCCATCTCATGGCTGTGCTTCTCTGTCTGCTCCTTTCTCCCCAGAAAGTTTTATTGCTCAGAGGTTGCTCTTTCATTTCACAAGAGACAGAGTTATTGAAGTGTGTTTGTTAAGAAGTTAAGAAATGGGATTAAATGTTTAAGTGACATTTGTCTTATCTAACATATTTAATTATTGCATATTTTTTAGTTATTTTATAGTTTGCATTTGACTTTTTATTAATTTTGAGGAATACTGAATCTGTTTTTGTGCAGGTGAGATGAGTAAACACATTTTCATATTTAGTTTGGAACTACAGTAAGATCATGTTCACACACAACGCTCTGCACTTACTCCTGATTTCTCTCAACATGGCAACACCAGAGCTGTCAGTCAATACATGAGAAAACAAAGTAACCGCTGTTACTTATTGGAAAAACTAATGAAGATATTTCCTTCTAAATTAAAAAGGAATACATTACTTTACTAGTTACTTAAAAAAGTGATCTGATTACATAACTCGTGTTACTTGTAATGTGTTACCCCCAACACTGCAACTGACTATATTGAGACTATATTAAATCTTCTAAAATTCTATACAGAATGAGATTACGAGAGAGGAATTAGAATGATCTTAGATGCAAAAGATTTAGTTTCTTTTTATATATTATATATTGCAGATATCTTAGCAAATGTGAGCTTAGTGTGAGACATTGTTGAGATCTCGTCTGAAACTCTATATGAGACACAAGTGAGATTACTGAAGTCTTTATCTGAACTGAGCTGAATGATGCTTCGTTTCTGTTTATTCTCTTTTTAAGCTCATTGTGGTTCAGGAGAAACTTTTGAGACATTAAAGAAATCTCATTTGTGATGTTTATGAGAAATGTTTACATTAATATATTGATTGCCAACTTTGATATCTTGGCAAGTATGAGTTTAGAGTGAGATCTCTTCTGTGAGATTACAAGGGTCTTTTTCTCAGGAGAAGCATTTGATAAGCAAGCCACTCAGTCTCAGTTTAATCTCTTTTAAATCTCACTGAGTTCCAGGAGAAACATTTGAGATAATTAAGAGATCTTATCTATTTTTTTTTTCTAAATGCTATAAGGATGTTTTTCTGTACATGATTTGATTTTGATTTTTGATTGCAAACTTTGGTATCTTTGCAAATAAGAGCTTATTGTGGGGCACTTGATTGCTGTTGAATGTCTTTTTAATTTCATTGCTGTCTAGGAGAACCATCTGAGACAGTAAAGCCATCTCCTTAGTGATTTTTTTTTTTTTAATTCAATGAGGATATTCATCTGCACATATTTAGATTTTTATTTTTGGTTGCAGAGTTTGGTGTCTTTGAAAATGCTGCATGAGTTTAGTGTGAGACATTGCTGGGATCTGTGAGATTACAGGGAAGCATTGAGAAGCATGATATTTTAATCTCTTTTTGATTTTATTATGTTCTAGGTAAAACATCTGAGATCTCATTTGTGATTTTTATTGTATATAATGATGAGAAATATGAGGTTAGTGTAAAGATTATTGATTTCTTTTTCTCAGGAGAAAGGAATGACGCTTAATCTCTGTTTAATCTCTTTTTAATCTCTTTGTGGTTGAGGAGAAACATTTGAGACATTTTTTTTTTTATTTTTGATCGCAGACTTTGGTATTTTTGCAAATATGAGCTTAATTTGAGACACTTGTTGAATCTTGTTGAACATTGTTGAATCTGTTTTTAATCTCATTGCATTCTAGGAGAAGCACTTGAGACGTTAAAGATTTCATTCGTGATTTTATTTATTTTTTAATCCAATTGGAATTTTTTTTTTTTTTTTTGCCTGTACATTTTTTTTTTTTTTTTTCGATTGCAAACTTTGCCATTTTTGCAAATATGAGCCTAGTGTGAGACATTGTCAAGATCTCTTCTCTGAGATTACAGGGGTCGTTTTCTCATAAAAAGCATGACACTAAGTCTCTGTTTCTTATCTTTTTAATCTCATTGCAGTCTAGAAGAAACATTTGAGAAGTTAAAATGGTCTAGTTTGTTTTGTTTTTGTTTTATCCTATGAAGATAATTTGTCTGTACATAATTTGATTTTCTGTTTTTGGTTGCAAACTTTGTTTGCATGAGTTTAGTGTGAGACATTGTCGAGATCTCTTCTGTGAGATTACTGGGGTTGTTTTATCTCTTTTTAATCTCATTGCATTCTAGGAGAAACATTTAAGAAATTAAAGAGACCTCATTTGTGCTTTTTTTAACCCTATAATGTTGAATTTTGATATCTTTGCAAATATGAGCTTAGTGTGAGACATCGCCGAGATCTCTTCTGTGAGATTTTTTTCATGGCTCTTAATTTCTGTTTTATCTCTTTTTAATCTCGTTGCATTCTACGAGAAGCGTTTGAGACATTAGAGAGATCTCATTTGTGATTTTTTTTTTTTTTTTTTTCCAGTAAGGATATTTTGTCTGTGCATAATTAGATTTTTACTTTTGGTTCCAAACTTTATGTTTGCATGAGTTCAGTGTGAAACATCATCAAGATCTCTTGTAAAATATGAGATTACTGGGGTTGTTTGGTCTGTTTTTAATCTCTTTGCATTCTCAGAGAAGCTTTTGAGATATTCCTCTCACTTTCTCCTCTTTTGTCCCGTATTTTTGTTTGTTGCACTTTTCCAATAACGTTAATGTCTTCTCGGTTTCTCGCAATCATCATTTGATGGCCAGGCAAGCATGCGCCTGCTGTTATTAATGCGGCCCGGTAATCCTTCACGGGCGTCTTCAGGTGTGTGTCATTTATCTTTGTTAATATTTCCTCTGGATGCCAGCTGCGTACCCGTGCCAGCCGGCTCCCAAACTGGGCATGAGACTCGGCATGCGGATCGCGCCGGGCCGGCTCTTTTCCTCCATAGTTGCGAGGCAACGGCGCTTGGGAGAAAGCGTCCATCCCGCTGAAAATGAGACACTTTTGTTTTAGCGTCCCCCCTCCTGCAAAAAAAACCCTCCTTAACTGTGAGAGGGGGCGACTTATTTAAGACAAGGACTCTTTTGTTTTAGCCTGTGAAAGGCGGCAGACCCCGCTCTCCTCCGCGGGGAAGCCTGCGACCAGGGGCCGCCGCGTAATTGGCCTATTTAGCTTGTTTTGCATGTGAATGCGACTCTAGTCAAGCATCGCTAAGTCTGTTGTGAGAGCTGCCGTCATTTGAATTCAGCTCAGCGCAAACATTCTCCCTACTTTATCACTTCCTCTAATGAGCCCGGCCCGGGACGTTACCCCCCGAGTGTCCCTAAAAAGTTTGGGAGGAAGTTTACGTTACGTCTCGCGCCCGGGGCTCGCGCTCTTTCTCGAATCGGACTTCCGAACATCCACTGTCCTTTCAGCTAGCTTTCTTTTTGGAATGAGCGAACGAGCTCTCGTTAGCTGGGCTTGATTAGCAGAACAGTGTTAACTGAGTACAGGGTAATGATGGGAAGAGTTTGTGCGGGGTAAGTGTGCTCGCTTCGGAGCTTCGCTGGGTCACACACACTCGCAGGGATGCTGGATTGATGGATGATCTTCCTGAATGTACATATTTGGAAAAGCTTGGCTGTAATTATGAAGGTTAAATTGTATTTTTAATTGTTTCCACTTTTATAATCCCAATTAAAGGCATTTTGTTTACATGTTTTTTAAATGTTTTGTGCTTTAATGCAACATCGCGTCACTTGTTTTTTTTTTTTGTTTTTTTTTAGCAAATTTATGACATTCCAAGCATGTTTTTGTATATTTCTGTCATTATTATTGATGTAATTGTGAAGGTCAAATTGTCTTTCAAATGTCATAACTATTATAATCCTAATTAAAGGCCTTTTTTGACTTTTTTCTCAATATTTTGTGCTTTAATGCAACATTGCATCACTTTTTAGCAAAAAGTATGAACTTTCAAGCATCTGTTTGTATATTTCTGCCATTTTTTGATGAAATTATGAAGGTCATATGGTCTTTTAAACATCACAACTTTTATAATCCAAATTAAAGGCCTTTATTAGAAGTTTTTAAATATTGTATGCTTTGCTGCAATGTTGCATCACTTTTTTTACAAAACATTATGAAATTTCAAGCCTCTTTTTGTACATTTCTCAATTTTTTTAAGAAATTATGACTAACTATGAAGGTCAAATTATCTTTTAAATGTCGGAACTTTTATAATTGCAATTAAAGGCATTTGTACTTTTTTAAATACTGTGTGCTTTAACTCAACATTGCAGTACTTTTAGCACAAAATTGACATCTCAAGCATCTGTTTATATATTTCAGTCATTTTGTGATGTAACTATGAAGGTCAAATGGTCTTTTAAACATCACAATTTTTATATTAAAGGCCTTTATTTGAATTTTTCTGAAATATTGTTTGCTTTAATGCAACATTACATCACCTTTTTAGCAAAAAATATGAAATATCAAGCATCTTTCTGTACATTTTTTTTATTTTTAATGAAACATTTATAATCCAAATTAAAATTAATCCAATTGTTTTTTTTTCTGTTTTTTAAATGTTATGTGTTTAATACAACATTCCAACACTTTTTTTTTTACCACGAAACTGACATTTCAAGCATCTGTTTTTATATATCTGCCATTTGTTAATCAAACTGTGGCTTTAATTATGAAGGTCAAATTGTCTTTTAAATATCACAACTTTAAAAATCCAGATTAAAGTCCTTTTTTATTTTTGGTAAAAATATTGTGTGCTTTAGTACAACATTGCATAATTTTAGCACAAAATATGCCATTTCAAGCATCTGTTTGTATATTTCTGTCATTTTTTATGAAATCATCAGCTCATCACAGATACTTTATTCTGGAGAAGTTTCACAGATGATGAAAGGAAAACACTGTGGCACAGAAAATGTATTTATTTATTTTCAGATTTTTTTATTAGTTGTGCAGCATTTAATCTAGCTTCAGAATTTCAATGTATTCTAAACCAGTTATTTAATATCTGTTTAATGATATATTTTGTGTTTCTTTGACAAACACTGCAGTTGATGTCTTGAGAATGTTACGAAGCACTCTGATGTTTTCTGTTCGAGTCTCTGCTTGTGTTTAACTTCAGGAATGTGTGGCATCTTTCTTTTTGTTAATGTAATCGTGTGTTTTAACCTAATCGAGTGTCTCTAATGTGTCTGTCCGCTTGTGTTTGTGTCCAGTCGAGTCTCATGGGAGGCGAGGTGGGGATGGTCAGCCCGGAGACGGTGTCTCCCACCAAACTGGGCTCACAGTATTATCAGCATTACGCAGGAAACCCGCGCCGACGAGCCCTTCACAGCGACTCCATGGGTGAGCCTTCATCACCATCATCATCATCAACTGCTTTATTCAATCTAAAAAAGCTGCTTTATTCTTAAAGTCCTTGTGTTTGTTTCATCATGTCAGGATCTTCAAGAACACGTTTTCATTTGTTAGTTTTTAATCTCTTCTGTCAAAAAAAAAAAAAAAAAGAGGGGCTTGCAGTGATTATTGATTTTCTCTCTTTTTGTGCATTCAAAGACCTTTATTTGTGTTCCTAACAATGCATCAACCTTCGGGCCTTGAGGTGCCAACCTTCAATAGGTGTCAACCTTCAGAGCAAATCGCACGCTTTTATTTCTGTCAGAAATACACACACTGTCTGTCACTTACTAAGTGTTTCGCTGCATTTAAATGCAACTTCGATCATCATTTGCTCAATCAATCATGTTAAATATCTCATCTGTCTTTGTTTTTCTCTAGAAGTCCAGACGAAGAAGGTTCGGAAAGTTCCTCCCGGATTGCCCTCATCAGTAAGTCAGTGTTTTATGCACGAGCGTTTTTCACCTGAAGCGCTTCTGTCAGTCGCACAAAGCATGTTAAAGGCAGTCAAAAGGCAGCGAGGCCGCACAATAGCGTGTGAGTGTGTATTGTGTGTCGCGTGAGGCCCGGTTAATGACGCTGGAATGTCCAAACGCGGCTCCGTGTCAGAGCAGACGCCCCGCGGGACGTCCGGACCGTATTGTGCTGTAGTTCTTTAAGAGGCAGGACAGAAAGAGCCGCGGTATAATGGAGTCCTGATGGGACGCTGTGGTCTCTGTGAAGGTGATCGCGGCCAATTCCCGCGCAGGTGTTTCTGACACGGGAAACACTTTGAGCCTCATGTGACTCATTAATGCCACATACGGCATGACACACGCCTGTGTTTGAGATGCGAGTACCATTAGACATGCTTACTGTGTGTGTGTGTGTGTGTGTGTGTGGATGGAAATCGGCTTTCAGTGTCATAGTGTTTGAGAGAATTTGTGATGACATCAGACTTTTAGAGACCAGTTCATTTTGAATAGTTATTATTTTTAATAATAATTTATTTTAATTATGTAATAATAAATTATTATTTTTGCTATATTTTATTATTAAATATTGTAAATTGTTTTCTGCAAATACTAAGTTTGTAAATATAATGATTCTTTTTATTTACATCATATAATTGTTTATTATTTACATAAATTATAATTAAATGTAAACAATAATAACTGTTCTTATTATTATTATTTATGAATAATCATTTTTGTTTACAATTAGTTATTATTATTAATTTAAATAATAAATAATTAGTATATGATGATAATACCTTATGTTAAATTATAGTATTGTATTTAGTGAGCTTAATACTTATTTCAAGATGACAAACATTTGAGACATTTTCTCATTTTGCCAGCAGTCAGTGAAATTACTGTTTACTAATTTATCTGCACACATTATTAATTTAGAACTATTAACATTTTATGAAATCCATTTAGAAATCTGTTCCCTTTATTTGTAAAATGAACAAAATAGTTTCTTTTCTAAAATTGCTTTTGTATATACAGAAATGATTTGGCACAAATACAAACATTTCATATTTATACTTTAAATTTAGGAAATTATATGTGTGTTATAGTAATTAAAATTTTGGCTGTGCAGTTTTCAGATGTTAGTAAATGTGTTAAAGCAGCTCTGTGGCATTTTTGGTTTCACACACGATAACAGAAATATTTCTGAAGGATTTTCCTTTAACTCGTGTGTGCTGAGTGAATGTCAGTGCACAGGATCTTTGTTCATGCTGAGCAGACGGCTGTTGAGTTGCATTTGTTGGGTTTGTGGTTCATTATGTGCTTCTCAGTTTGTCCGATTCGTTCTGTGTGTTTTTGTCGCTCAGTTTGTTCAGTAAAAGACCAGAAGCTTTAGAGTAAAAATAAATGTGCTGAAGGAAAAACTGCAGAACAGAACAAGACATTTTAGAAATGATGATTTGAGTGGATTAATGTCACAGCTGTTTCTGATTACACTAAATCATATGTGAAAGAACTGTGAACGAATGGTGTTATTGCTACATAAATCATTGATTATTTGATTTTATGATGATTATGCATGTACTGTACAAAAATTTCTTTCTTAGCTCATTGTTTTGCACGAGAAAGATTATGTTTTGCATGATTTTCACACGGTCTGGTTGTGTTTCATCCGCTCAGATGTTTCTATATCAGAACGTTCTCCCATTTCTGCTCGTCTGCGCTCACATCGGATTGTTTAAAGTATACAGCGTTAATTAAATTAAGTTTGGTCTAGCAGAATGCTCAGTTGGGACCTGATCTCTCAGGCACGGATCCATTTGCTGAGCTTTTCCTCCCCCTTCAGGCCATAAACGGCACTGCGGCGTGAGTTCAGGGTCCATCCGACTGACGCTCCTTCAGCTTTTGCTGCTTAATTCACTGTAGCTTTCTTTAAATATCAAGTCTGATCTGAAAATGCATTTTTAGGTGTAATAATTCATCGCTCACCTCTCTGTGATGCGATCACGTGTCAGTTGATTTGCGCCGGATGGAGTGTTTCACTGAGAGCGAGTGTGGAGTGTTATGGACGGATGCTGGAGTGTTTGTGGTGATGTTGTTGTTTTATAAAGATGAATCGTCCGTCTGCGTGTTTTAATAAGCCGGAACAGCGCAGGTTTATGGCAGTAAACACACTTTAGTGTTTTTTAATTGTGCTCTTGTGGTTTCCGCTGCCATGCGAGAGCATATGCCCCACAATGACATCTACAGACAATAGAGCCGTATGAGACCAGAGCCGGAGTGTGTGTGTGTGTGTGTGTGTGTGAACTTCATTCACATGCAGTGAGTTTGTTCATGTGGAATTTTAAATGAACAGGCTACACATGCTACCCTGTCATCTTCATTATAACATTATCAAACTGATTTCATAATATCATTTGATATGATGTCATATTTTGTTACTGTATTCAAGATAAGAAGTCTTATTTCTGTGCATTAGCTTCAATATTTTAATTTTATGGTCATTGTTTAAAGCAAGTGTCATTTGAGTCATTTTCCCTGCAAATTCATAAATATTTCTATTAATATTTCTATTAATGTACAAAAATATTTATTCTAATCTAAATTTATTTACACATATGAAAGGGTGGATCTGATGAAAACATATTTTTCTAAATAAAATATACATTGTCATATTCAAAAGAAATAAATAAGACATTGTATTTTGCATTATGAAAACAATGCCTGTTTTTAGGACAGATTTTTTATTATTATTATTATGAAATTATTTTCATGACCATTACATGTTTTGCTTTTCAGGAATTAATTCTTTCCTTTTTAAAATATGACTGTTTTCAATCAAAATTCTCATTTGATTGTCATTCGTATACTTTAAAGATTTTTTTAACATTTAAATTAATTAAAAATAAGTAATAAATTAATATATTATATATTAACATAATTATATTTATATAAACTATATAATATATATATATATATATATATATATTAATTAGGCAGAACAAGAAATACTACCATTATTTATAAATGCTATTAAAATTAAAATAATATTTTAATATGTTAATATGTAGTTTCTGTGCATTTCAGTAATGTGAATTTAAGGTGAAAATGTGCTTAATTGTTACAATGCTAAAAAAATGTAATAGTAAAATGAGAATTTTTTTTTTATCACTAGTAGCAATTTTGCATGAGGAAAATAAAGAATGTTTTCATATGCTTCATTTTTTTAATTATTTTTTTTTTTAGTTAGATGTAAATTCTGTTTTTGTTGTTTTTGAGGTGAAATATGGATAGGACATGTTCTTGACAGGTTTTGTGAGATTCACCATAAGATGGTAATTGAAAGGATCAGATTTCATGTGATTTTATCTGTTCACGTCGCAAAATACATATTTATGTGAGGAATTTGTGTCTTTAGTTTCACTGAACATCAGCAAACACACAAAAAACACCAACATCAACCACTAAAACACAAGTGAAGCTGGTTTGTGTTGCTGATGCTCTTGTTGAAGGCAGCGATGAGGAGGAGAGTGATGGGGGGGGGTTCAGGTGGGTCTCCATGGCGACGGGTTGAGTGACAGGTAGCGGACGGAGCAGTGTGCAGACGGAGGTAAGACTTTGGCCGCGGCCCAAAACTCAGCGAAAGAAAGAAACAGCCTCCCGTACCAGCTGTCGACAGCGTTTTTGTTGGAACCAGAGTGTGAGAACCCTGTTTAAAGCCGACCGAGTGTGTGCATGTGTGTGTGTATGTGTATGTGTGTATGTGTGTGTGAACCCTGCAGAACCTCGCCGTTTTGGACTACATTTTAATGAACATGTGCTTGATTTCCTGTGTGAGATTTGTGAAATATTAGTGAACAATCGAGTGTCATTTGCTAGTTTCCTGCAGCTATGTTCCACTGACACAGATGAAGTCTATTTCATGATCATAAAGAATTTAAAAAGGGGAAATTACTAATTTCAGCATGATCTCGTAACTTTAATTAGTGTTTGAGACTCATAAAGGAATAATTCAGACAAAAATGAACATTCTGTCATCATTTACTAACCCTCAAAACGCTTGTGACTTTCTTTCTTCTGTAGAACACAAAAGGAGATATTTATCAGAATGTGAACGCTGCTCTTTTCCATGTAGTGTTTATGGATGTGAAAGGAGGCATATGAGCATCAAAAATGACAAAAAGCTCCATAAAATCCTAATCAATTTGATTTTACTTTCTTTCTTCTATATATCACAAAATGAGATATTTAGGAGAATGTGCACGCTGCTCTTTTCCGTATAGAGAATATGGATGTGAATAGAGGCTTTAGAGCTTCAAAAATGACAACAATCACAATAATCAGTTCATTTTGACTCATGTACTATACTACAGGTCAGTTCCTCAGACAAAATCATCATACAACTTCTGAATAGTAAAGTTAATATATTTTCGATATAATGCAGATCTAAATGGTTGCATTTGAGCTCCAAACATGACAAAAAAAAAAAAAGCCAAAAAAGTAGCATTATCATATTCCATATGTTGAATGCACTGTTTATTTTCTTTTTTTCTTCTTCTTCTTTTCTTTTTTTGACTTTTTGACTTGAAATATAGTGAAATATATTTTTACGTAGTGAACATGGATATAAACTGAGGCCAAAAATGACAAAAAATAAAAAAAATAAAAAAAAGCATCATAACAGTAGTTCATTTGAGTCATGCACTATATTCCAAGTCTACTGAAGCAGACTTGGAATACATGAAAATATATTTTCCACATAGTGAATATGGATGTGAATGGAGGCATTTGAGCTCCGAAATGGGGAAAAAAGCATCATAATTATCATATAAGTTCAGCAGAATTAAATGGACAACTGTTATGATGATTTTATGGTGCTCTTTTGTCATTTTAAATCTCATATGCCTCCATTCATATGCACTTTCATTAAATGGAAAAGAGCAGCATTGACATTCTAAGAAATGTCTATTTTTGCACTCCACAGATGAAAGAACTCATATAGTTTTGGATGAGCATTGAGGGTGAATAAATGATGACAGAATGATCGTTTTCAGGTGAACTGTCACTTTAAAAGTGTATTTGTGAATGTTTGTGTTTCAGAGCTGTTGTGCTTGGTTTTCAGACTCCGATATGTCAGGGAAATGGAAAAATGGTTGTGTAAATGTGTAAATAAACTCCCCCCGATTCACCTGTCAAACCGTCCAGGAAAGAGAAGCAGAGAGAATGTAGCAGTAAATGATCTCATGGTGGGTTTTTTTTTTTTGTTCTTTTTTTAAGCGAGTGGAAAGAAATAACAGAAACAGCTGCGTGTGTCTGGCTGCGGCCCAACGGAGAAAAATCCTCCGTATGAAATAAACGGTCCGATTTCATTCAGTCCTGCCAAAAAACCAAGACGTGAACATATCGGAGCCACGTCCCCACGTCCCTTCGTTTGGTGAGGAAAAAGGCCAGCGCCGTGTTTCTGAAAGGTTTCTGTGTCGTCTATAAATAGAGATTTGTTTTTTGAGGCGCAGTGATTTTAACAGCAGTCACGGACAGCTGGATTTCTTCTCTTGAGATCTTTAACGGAGAAAAATATTCACGATTTTCTCCACCGTAAAACAAAAACACACCTGCTGACAGAGAGACTCTCTCTCACAGTCTCGTTTTGCTTTCTTAAAATGTTCGCAGATTTGCAAGATATCACATATCAAGTTTGCAATAGTCAGAGAATATGTTTTAGTTGCATGGATATCCTAATATTTTTACTTGCATGATTATATATATTTTTTTTTCTTTTTTTTACTTGACATGATTATTCCCTTTTTTCATTTTATATTTTAAGATTTTTATTTGCATAAATATTCTCATTTTTACTTCAGAGAATTTTTTTTTTTTTTTTTTTTACTTGACATGAGTGTTCTAATATTTTTATTTGCACTGATATATATATTTTTTACTTGACATCATTACTCTAGTTTTTACTTGCATGAATATTCTAATTTTTTACTTGCATTGATATTCTTATATTTTTTAAATGCAGGATTATTCTGATATTTTTTTACTTGCTTGAGTATTGTCATTTTTTACTTGCATTAATATTCTAAGAAATTTTATTTGCATGAATGTTTTTGTTTTGTTTTGTTTTTTTTGCTTGGATAGATATATTAGATGATATATTCTAATATCTCTGATGCAGCTATAAACTCAATATCTCAATATGAACTTTATATGTCATCCACATTCATTTTATGCAGTTATTGCCTCATTTGTATCTATTTTTATTTCTCCTCAGAAATTTGAGAATACTGTAACTAAAATCTTCATTACTTCTCCTGAGCATTGAAAGAGACACCTTTGAGCAATATTATTTTCCTCTGTCTGTCATCAAATTCTTTCCACATTCTCGTCCTCAGTTTTTCCTCGTCCTCATCCCTCCATCCTCTCCTCCAGCACAGCATCTGTTTCTCTCTTCACCTCCGCGGCGGCCATTTCATGTTGATGTCTTGAGCGGCGCTCGATGCTTCGGCCCTGTTTGTTTGCGCTGTTTACAGAGAACTTTTGTTTGGTGCCGTCGGCTCAGATAAAGCCCGTCTCTCTCCCTCTCTCTCAGACGTTCCCAGCATTCCTGTCAGGAAATATTTGGCTGGAAACAGCAGAAAGAATCAAACTGCACATCCGTGAGAGCAGATGCATTCATGTTTGCAGATCACCAATATGACTGTTTCTGATCAAATTCACAGGATTTTGTTTTGTATAATAACAATATTTGTTTCTGAGAAGTTTTAGAAATATATTTCTTAAAAATCTGATTCTTATTGTGCATTTACAGGTGTGTGTTTATCTGTATTTTATGATCATAAATCATTCAGCTGGAATTTAAAGAATTGAAACTCTGTTTTATAATCATATGTCTAATATATTTTTCAAAGTGGATGTGAATGGAGGCATTTGAGCTTCAAAAATGACAAAAAGTGCCATAAAATCAATCCATTTGACTCATGCACTACATTTACAGGTGTGTTTTGTCTGCATTTTATGTTCAGAAATCATTCCATTTAAATTGAACTTTTGAAATTTAAACTCTGTTTTAATATCTCATTTTTATCCTATGAATCTCAACACCTCTGAACTTTTGTTTTTTGTTTTGAATGTTCGTCATGAAAATCAACTTCTTTTAGGTACTTTCAGTTTTTCCTAAAGTTTGTCTTCTGATTTCTGCTTTTTATCGTGATGAAACATGAATCATGTGTTGACTTTAAACAAAATAAACTTGAAATATAGAACTAAACCTTTAAGTAATGAAACTATTTTTATAAAACACACTCCACTTCTCAATTCTTATTGGATGATTCACATTATAATATTGATAAACACACTTCTGACTCACGTTCGATATTAATGGAACAACACACATGCAAATAAAATATAATGATACAAATAAACATACATTTCAGCAATCAAACCAGGAAAAGTGTGTGTGTATGTGTGTGTGTGTGTGTGTGTGTGTGTGTGTGTTAAATCTCAGATGAGATCCAGGAGAGAATTATATGAACCAGGTCCAGTGGACTGTGTGTTTTCCATTGAGCAATGCACAGAGGAAATGAAGTCAGTTTCCTGTGTGTGTGTGTGTGTGTGTGTGTGTGTGTGTGTGTGTGTGTGATCTCAGCTCCAGCTTCAGAACCGATGTGGAATGCTCTCCGCACATCTCTGCCAAATCACTGTCCGTTTCTGCACATTTATTTCTATGTGGAACAGAATTAGGGTTGATATCGCTCAGAAATGTCATAATTGATTTTAAGGTGATGATGTGGCTGTTAATTGGCTGAAAACATGGTTTTTAAAACATCAATCCATTTTGGACAAATTTATCCATGTTAAAGTGTTTTATTACCCAGTGGGTTTGGATTCAGCAGGAACAGATGAGCGTGAGCGTGAGCGTGAGCGTGAGCGTGTGCGTGTGTGTGTGTGTGTGTGTGTGTGTCCATATATTGCACAGATGAAATGCATTTTGTGTTTTGCATTGTATTTGATCTCATCTGCTATTTTCTCATAACAATGAGGTATAATATTATAGTAATATTCTGGCTTAAATACAGCTTACAACATGGCAACAAAATTGACAGAAATTACCTGAATTCATCAGTGCTCTTAAAAAAAATAAATAAATAAATAAAAATCCTTAAAATATTGTTCATAATAATATTTAACCTTGTATGTTCTTTTCAAGCTCTTTTATATGCTTGGATATTTTAATATGTTTTACTTGCATGGATATTCTGTTATTTTTACTAGCATGAATGAATATTGATTTTTTTTTAATTGTATTAATAATATTTTGAATATTCTTTTTTTTAATTAAATGAATATTTTTTTCTTGCATTAATATTCTAATATTTTTATTTGCGTGAATGTTCTCATATTTTATACTTGCATGAATATTCTAATATTTTTTACTTGCATGAATATTCTTTTTTTTTACTTGCATGAATATCTCTGATACATCTCTGATGCAGCTGTAAACTCATGTTTTGTTCATAAGAACTATTCTATCTGTATTTTCAGACTCAGAGCAGACAGGTAATGTATTTAGTCTTGTTTTTTGCCCTATTTTATTTGTCTGGGGCATGGAGCTGCAGAGGAGGACACTGCCCCAGGTGTCCCAGCATGCACTGGGGGAGAGCGGGGCCAAAACTGCTGACAGCCGCAGCTGTAGAAAGAGAAAGAGTTCATATCAGCTAAATCCCAAACCCATGAGCACCATCTCCCCTCATGACTGGAGCTGCATGAGCTAATGAATGCTGGGAAACCGACCTACTGTTAATATAGAGCGACCTCACAGACCTCATGCTATTGCTCAAATGATGCTCTTTTGGAGCTCAGGAGACTTAATTGAAGTATCATCTTTGCCTTCAATGTTGTACCTTTAATTCCTCAGGAAACAGACACAAATGAGTCAGTGGTTCATTTGAGGAGAAATGATTGAGTCCATATTAAGAGCTCTGATTTTGGATTGCACAGTTTGAGACATTGTTTTTATAAATTTTATTTTTATTTTTATTTATTTATTTATTTTTGTCATAATTGGCTTATAATTCCAACTTTTCTTCTCATAATTTTCACTTATCTCAATTTTGACTTTTTTCCCTCATAATTGACTTAGCATGTCATAATTTTGACTTTTTATCTCGTTATGACTTTTATCTCACAATTAAGACTTTTATCTCATACTTATCATTTTGACATTTTTCAAAGTTGACTTTTTTATCTCAGTCATAATGGACTTTTTTATCTCAATTTGTCATAATTTGGACTTATCACTTTGTAAATTTATCTCATATTTATCACTTACTATCTCATAATTTTGACTTGTGTTGTGATTTTGACTTTCTCATAGTTATGACTTATCTCATAATTGTGATTTTAGTATCTCATAATTTCCACTTTTTATCTAATTATCATCACTTAGTATCTCAGAATTTGGACATATGCCATGATTTAGATTTTCCATACTTTTTACCTCATAAATTCAGACATTTGTCCCATAATTATGACTTCAGTGTCTTTTGACTTTTTTTAATCTCATAATTATGATTTAATGAAACATTATTTTTCCTTATGTGGTGAAAAAGGGCTTCCTGCTCCTGTTTATGAGAAATAGTTAAGACAAGAGATCTCATTGTTTTGTTTTTTTTCTCTGGCTTGTTTGGAGTATTGAAGCTCCTCATAATGAGCTTGAACTGTAACAGCAGAGATAGAGAGAGATAGCTCTGTGTAACAGGAAGGACACATGGCTGCTGGCGAGCACCAGAGCAGCACCAATCAAAGTGTGTAGTTTGGTGTTACTCTGAATGCATTCACCCCACGTACAGCGAGCCAAGAGCCAAAAGAGGCCTGCTTCACCCAGCATCCCCGGCACCCGCTGGCACGGGTTCAGAGGAGCCGCTCGTGGGGGAAGGTCTGTGAACGCAATGCTCGTCTGCTGAAGCCTTTCATTCAGTCACTCCTGATTTGACTCATATCCTTTATATATAAAATATATGAGTCAAATTAAATCTGTCCTATTCCAAAAAAAATGAAAAATCACCAATAACTATTTTCTAACCTATGAAAACACCTCATAAACAGCAAAGGAATGAAGTAAAGAACAAATGGAGACTGAGTCTGTATGTATGGAAGCCCATTTTCACAACATTCTTTTCAAGAAAAGAATGCCATGCTTATAACAATATTTCAAATAATTTAATAATGATAAAATTAGTCATAATTGACAATTTGAAATTGAGTTGATAAAGTTATAATTATGAGACAAAAACAAATATATAAATACATAAATATGACAAATAAAGGCAGAATCATGACATACTGTAAGTACAAGTTCAAAATTATTATTAAAAAGTCATAATTATGACAAAAGTTCTGACATAAAAAGTCATAATTATGAGATACTAAATCATTCATATGAGATAAAAAGTCATAACTATCACATGTAAAGTTAAAATCATTACAAGTCTGGCAAAAATTTTAAATTATGAGATACTAAATCATAACTGAGATAAGTCATAATTATTTAAAAAAATGTCGAGTCATAATCATGACACTGTAAGTTGAATTATGATAAAATGTCAAGAATATGATAAAAAGTAATAATTCTTAAAAAGGTCTGACAAGTCAAAATTATGAGATAGTAAGACATAATTATGTAAAGTCAAAATCATGACATTAATGAAAAATATATAAAGTCAAAATTATGGTTGAAAAAAGTTAGAATTATGACAAAAGATCTGACATAAAAGTCAAAATTATGAGATACTAAATTATAATTATGATATAAAAAGTCAAATTTTGGCAAACAAATAAACTGACAGAAAGTCAAAAATGTCACAATAATGACATAAAGTAGATTTACGAGGTAAAGTCAATTGTGACATTAGTCAAAAATATGAGATAAAAAAGGTCAAAATTATGACATACTAAGTGTGTTTATGTCTCATTGTTAAACTGTTAAATGCCAATCAGTCATCCGCTGTTTTAAAGCACAACTAACTGCTCATTTATTCTCGGTTTGAATGTGTTTGTGTTTCTGCTCGCATCCCATAATGCCTTGCACATGCCAAGGCTGATGTCGGGCAGGTAGCAGATGTTAGCGGCCCTTTAACCAGATCCAGAGTCTGAGAATGAGCGCGTGTGACGCTGTGATGTCCTGAGGCTGTGACGGCCGCGGCCCATCTGCACGGACTCACAAAACACAGATACCTCATTAAACAGCCACATTCAGAACAGCATTTAGACGGTTGCCTTCATAAAGACTATATCATACAACACGCAAAGCGTATTTGAGAAGCAACAGGCTGTGAAAAGGAGGAATTTCAAGTTGGCGAAGTTTCTTTCTCCCGTTTTTGTGCTTTTTTTATTTTCAAATGTTCTGTTTGTGCCGAAATCACAGAATCACCATAAGGGCTGCTTTGCATTTTTAATTTAGTAACTAACATATGAATACATTTGCATATTAATTAGTTGCAGATTAAATCATGCATACATAATTGCCTCCTTACTGTGTTTAATGTTTGTTAGAATCTGTAGCCGAAGCCGTCAGAAGATTGTGATTGGACGAAGCCCTCGGACGTGTTTGAGCGGCTGAAATACCAACATTTGCTGAATTTATTTGACGCTCACAGAAGAGACAAACAGCGTTTTTGCCTAAATAACTGGCTGTCTGTGACACTTGGGTTCATGATTGTGTGAATTGACTCTTGCAGCGCTGAATGAACGGCAGACGGGTTCATTAGAGCAAATGAAGGTTTTGTTGAAGGAAACAATATCAGTATCTCTCTCTTTCCAAACGTTCGTTAAGATTCTGAACGTTGTGTTTGTCTTTGTGGCTTTAATGAAGACGTCGCTCCCTGAAGATGTATCTCAGTGTAATGATCACCTTCTTCAGATATCGCCGCTGTTTTTCTTTCTGTCTGGACTAATTATTCCTTGGTAATTTGTTTACATTATCTGTGCAGTTTTTTCCAGAAATTACACCTTCCCACGACTCTCGGTATCTGCAGTGATTGAGCTCATTAAATCACCAGCTCAAGGAGTTCGTTTCTATATTCATATACATTTCTCAGTCTGAGAAACAACAAAACAAGCCTGCGATAATTTGAATTACATTTTTAGTTTACTTCAGCTTGATCCCTCAGATTTTTGGATTTACTTTTGGATTTAAAATTGGATTTAAGATTTATTTATGTATTTTAGATACATTTATTTTTTATTTATTTATTTAATTTCAAATGTTACATTTGTATTTTAGATTTTTTTTTTTTTTTTTTTTTTTTTTTTTTTTTTTAGTATTTATGTATTTATTTTAGAATTTTATATTTTATTATTTAATTATGGACTTTTTTTATTTAGATTTACTTATTTATTTTAGATAATTTATATATACACTATAGATGTATTTTTTTTTAGTAGTTGTGTATTTTTATTATTATTATTAAGTTTAGATGTATTACTTATCTATTTTAGATGCATTTAATTTTTATTTATTTTAGATGTATTTTTCATTTATTTTAGGAGTGAAATAGGGCTGTGGTGAAATCATCATCCTAACACACACACAAATAAAATGATTTCAGGTTCTTTTACAGGCACATTTTGTCATTTTCTCAGGCTGATCTGAGTGTTTAGGTGTGTTTGCATTTCTGAGCTGAAAAAATCGGAGCTGTGTCAGGACGAAAGCTAACAGGACTCTGAGCTCGTCTTCATTGTGTGTTTGCGTGGCGTGTTGAGGGTTAAAGTGTTTTTGTGCACACATATGCTGTCGTGCTTTCTGTGAGACACCAAACCGGCCCTTAGAGCCGCAGTCGGGGCCCTTGAACTCCCCAAGAGAGAAAGAGAGATCCGAACGGGATCCTCCAAGATTGACAACTCATGCTTCTAATGAGCAAAAAATCCTCCGAGCATGAAATCGGAATGAAATGTGTGCTTATAATCCAAGTACTGTTTACTCTAATCCCACGGGATGGGAAAGTCAGCACTGGGCGAGAGAGAGAGAGAGAGAGAAGGGCGACCCCCTCCAAAGCCCCTCCACAGCAAACAACAACAACAACACTTCCAGCAGCACAAAGGCCTGAGTAGACGAGCGCTGAGGACGGAGGAGTGGCCAGGAGAGCACTGCTGCTGAATTATTGAAGTTCATTCTGGGAATAGCAGCGGCTCTCGGCATATGCAAATGATTTAGTTTCATTTGGGATCTGATCCCAGCGGTTCAGCCGTTCTCCCATCAGATGCTGAAGCTGGCAGCGTGGCATCGTCCACGTGTGTTAAAGTCACTTACTGTACACACACACACACACGGCAGGAAAACCTTACTGGAAAAAGAAGGAACTTGTTTTTATCAGGTCTGATGGGATGATTTTTTTTTTAACAGAACAGATATATGATAATGTCATAGATGGACAGATTCTATTTCCACTCTTTGTCCTTTGATGTTTAGTCTCTCTCTCTCTGTGCTCTGTGTGTGTGTGTGTGTGTGTGGTCCACATCTCATCCTTGTTAGTCAACTGTTCCGAGGTCTGTTAACGGTCAGAGCGTTTTATCACACACACACACAAACACACACACACACACACACACACACACACACACATTTCATACACAAATGTTTATTTTATACTATATACTAAATGATTTACTATATTATCTAAAAATAAATATTAAATAGATAAACATAAAATTGTATTTCTTAAATAAGTATACACTTTTTTAAATAAGTATACACTTAAAATAAATTTTAAATAAATATATATTATTTTATTATTTATTTTAATGTATTTATGTAATTTTAAATTTTTATATTTATGTTTTTATTTTAAATTTATTCTAGATTATTTAGATGCATTATTTATTTATTTATTTATTTTACATTTATTTAATTTGCAATGTATTATGTAAAAATTCTTGTGCATCTTTTTATTTATACATACACAAATGTTTTAATTAATAAAATTAATAAATAAATATAAATATATATATGTTATTAATACCAAACAAGTAAAATAAAAGAATGTGTTTGCTGATATTTTACATTCACACTTTGGTTTCAAACATACTTCACTTTTCTGTCCATCACTGGTCTCTCTCTGTCTGTCTGTCTGTCTGTCTGTCTGTCTGTCTCTCTCTGTATCTCTCTCTTTCTGTGTCTTTCTCTCTGTCTGTCTCTCTGAGTTCTGGTGTGGTGCCAGCGTTGAGGACAGATGGTGGAGTTATTAGATGTGCACGTATGAATCCCTCCCTGCAACTCGCCTTTTAATCAAATTAAAGCAAGAGAAAGAGAGAGAGAGACAGACACACACACTCACAGTTTATTAATGGCATTTGTGTTCTTCTCTATAATGGACTTCACTGTCACTTCACTGTCCCTCAGGCTGCGTGTGTGTGTGTGTGTGTGTGTTAGTGTGTGTTTTACTATAGTAAATCATGTTGTATTCATTCTCCATTAGGGCTTGAGTGAGATTGTACTCATTATTATATGCTATAGTAAGTGTACACTGCAAAAAACTCAGTATTTTACAGTATAAATATCTAAACATTGTTAAATGAAGATAAATTTACTTGAGCCGCAAAATGACCTTAAAAGTCTTGTTTTATGAACAAGTTTTTACTTAACATCAGTAAAAATATTGCTTTAACTTTGAATTGTTTATTTTACTGACCCCCTTTGGCAGATATTTGTCTTGTTTTAAGCACAAACTCACTTCATTTTGATACATTTTTCAAACACTATTTAATATCTTTTCATTCAAAAATATTTTAGATTTATTTATATGTTATTTGTTTGTTTTAGGTTTTATATATTTTATTTTACCATTTATTTATTTTTAAATGTATTTATTTATTGATTTGGTTTTACATTTTTTATGTTTATGTTTTTGTTTTATGTTTATATTGATAATTTATCTATTTATTTAACATTTATTGTAGATTATTTTAGATGCATTATTTTTGTATTTATTTTAAATGTATTTGTGTATATAAGCATAAAGTCACTTTATTTTGATAAATTTTTCAAAGACTACTTAATATCTTTAGTCATTTTGCTTCTAATGTAATTGTATACTGATTTAATAATGTTTAGATATTTGTGCTGCAAAATTCTTATTAATAAAATCATTTTTTGCAGTAAATAGACATGTGTGAGCAACAGGAACCTTGTAGTTCGATTGCAGCAAAAAAAATGCTCGAAACACACACACACACACACACACACACACACTTGAATTTGTGGTTTACGGGGACTCTCCATAGGCGTAATGGTTTTTATACTGTACAAACTGTATTTTCTATCGCCCTACACCAACCCTACACCTAAACCTACCTCTTACAGGAAACTACTGCCAATTTTTGAATTTCATAAAACACCGTTTTGTATGTTTTCTAAGCCTTTTGTTTCACGGGGACACAGGAAGTGTCCTCATACGTTGTAGTACCCATGTCATTATACACATTTGTGTACTTGTAAACCATATATACCAGTACACACACTCTCTCACACACACACATTTTCAGTCCTTTTAGAGAAGCTGACAAGCTCAGAGCAGGATCAGTTCCAGATTTGCCATGGAAAGGAAAAAGTGTGTGTGTGTATTTGAGTGAGATGTTTAAAGAGAGAGGGAGAGCGAGAGGGAGGGAGGGGAGGGGCTTCTGCTAGCACAGACCACGCCCCCTCCCCAGTCTCTCCTCCCACTGGCCGACGTCAGGAATGCTCCTCACTCGTTTGCATATTCAGCATGCTCAGGCCGGCCATATGGGAAAATGCAACTGCAGGAATTGTTGTGAAAAAAGGGGGACTGCGAGTTTGAACACAAAGTTGTTTGAGAGCGTCTGAACAGGATAAAACACACACGCACACACACACACACTAGAGGAACAGAAGCATGTATTGCGCGTACACCATCCCGGGGGTGAGCGGTGGATCATTCATGTATTACTATAACGGCAAAGCGGTGAGTACAGACGCATGCGAATGACATCTGACGGATAGTCGACTGTCATTCACCTCTGATCTGTGTGTGTGTGTGTGTGTGATCCTCTCTGAACTGGGAAGAGACGGGAAAAATGTGTGTGTGTGATAAGAAATGTTGTTTTAAGCCGAAGCGTTTGACAATTGATATAAGATTTGGTTGAAATGGAGACAGTTGAGCTCTGATGAACAAAGCTGAAAAACACTGAAAGTTTCCTGCAGGAAAAAAAAAAAGAAAGACCTTCCCAGATCCGCATGTGTTTGAGAGCTGGTGTAAAATAATGAAAGGTGTGAGAAACATGTGCTGCTCTTCTTAGAAGTTCGGTCCTGAGAAACGTCAAGCGTGGCCTTGAGAGAGACAGAGCGATATTTACAAGTCGCAGATGTTATTTATCGTAACGTACGGTCAGCGCATCTCGATTCCAGGCCGTCAGGTCATTGAAGGCCTGTTTTCTGTCTCATCAATGTCTTTTTTATTCATATGTGAAGACATTTTGCTTCTCAAGTAAATGCATCTTTATTTAAGTAATGTGTAATGGAAAATAAAACAAAAATACTGAATAAAAAAATCTTTTTTTGCAGTGTGTGAGCAACAGGAACCTTGTAGTTTATTACAGCAAATGCAGTTTTTTTGTGAGTGTTGATCTTTGGCCTTTTGAAGTCTTTACGGTATTTTTGCATGTGCATTTACATTTTTGTGTAAAGCAGATTCTTTATCTGTAATATGTGTACATTTAGTAGCATATGAGCAATTATACATCAATGTGAATATTATGCACATTAGACAAAACTAAAAATTTTCTGTGCATTCCCGCCATTGGGAAAAAATTGTTGGCCGGTGATAAGTTGGACTTCCCCGCCTTCGGACCAAATGCATAGGCCTGTGTGTGTGTGTGTGTGTGTGTCCTAATGTGGCCTGGCATCCCTGTGCCCTCTTTAATAAACAGTGTGTGTGTGTGTCGTTGTGCATCTCTGGGTTGCAGCTTTGTGCCCGTCTTGATCTGCTGCCAGGCATCTTGCTGTGATTGTTTATTCTGCTATTTTAACAGTTAAAAAACTGCAGGACAACATCTCTGGATCCCCCGACACGGCCGTCCGTGCGCCGCAGTTTTCCAGAGCCGCACCGGGCGAGTGTGTGTGTGTGTGTGTTTGTGTGTGTGTGTGTGTGTGTGTCAACGGCGACCCGGTTCTTGGAGTTTTGGTGTCAAGCAGGAGGAAGATGTCGGGTCGACTAATGAATCCACAAAAGAGCTGCACAAAAAAACAAAAGGCCTCTTCACACACGAGCTGCACTTAAACAGCGCCGGCCGCTCGCCATTGTTATGCTAAGACTCTGTGTGAATATTCCTTCAGTTTAATTAGCTCAGCGAGACTCTCACGCCGGGATTTCACCCTCGGAGATCTTTAAAACACCCGAACGTGGAATATACTAGTCATCTGGAACTAAAAGAATGTTTCCTTGTTTTTGAAATAACCATTTGGTTGCTTTTTTACATCTCAACTCATTCAAAATATTAGTTTGGAATCATTTTTTATTAAATTACATTTTTTTACATCATGATTAATTTTTTGTTTAGCGTAATTGGTTTTAAGTATTTTTAGTATTTTTTCAAAACCACGTTATATACACGTTAACCACGTTATGCAAAACCATGTTATATATATATAGAGAGAGAGAGAGAGAGAGAGAGAGAGAGAGAGAGAGAGAGAGAGTGAGAGTACAATCCATTGACCAGATGTTTAAAAAATAAAAAATAAAAATTATAAATCGTTTGTGCAGTTCTTCCAGCACACTAATTACTTCCGTCCAAGTGGCCAATGTTTGTATGGACACACACACACACACACACTCATGGACATCATATCTAGAGTGTTTGTGACAATCAGCATTAATATAATCCCATTGTGTTACGTAACATTTCAAGTCAGACCAAACGTTGCTGAAATGGAAACAGTCAACAAGCATACACGCAAAATCTGTCCTTGTTTGTATATAATCTGTGCTTTTAATTTAGAAAATTAAGATTTTCAAGTGCATGTTTTCAACTGACAATAGAAAAAATATATTTTTAAAATATCTACTTTAACATAGATAGATAGATAGATAGATAGATAGATAGAAATGGATAGATGTATTATTCTGTTATTCTGTTCCCATTTTTACATTTTAGATCACTTGTTTTTTATTATTTTTAAATCTTTTAGATAAGTTAGATATTTTATCAGATTGTACTTATTTTTAGGGACAGTTCTGTGCAAAACCATTGCTAAACACATACGTTGTGTCTGAGATGTTTTTATACTGTATAAAAGATCCCAATTTTATTTTTTAATTATTTTTATTTTTAAGATAGATAAATGTTTTTGTTTAAAATAAGACAGATATTTTTACATATTTATTTTTTTATTTGACTTAAAGAGATGATGAATCCTGAATGCTTTCCTTTGCTGTGTGTTTCCTTCGAGTCCCGATGGATTTACGCTCCTGCTGTCCACAATCTGACAAGTGTGTGTGTGTGCGCGTGCGTGTGCGTGTGTGTGTGTGCCAGAGATCATGTGTAGCCCCATTGATCTGTCGGAAGAGGTCTGGGTGGTACGGAGACCCCCGACATTCCCGGGATGACTGGGGTTTGTCCCGGAGACGGAGAGAGAGTGAGAGAGAGTGTGTGTGTGTGTGTGTGTGTGTGTGTGTGTGTGTGTGTGTGTGAGAAAGAGAGAGAGAGACACTGTGTGACTGAGGCCTTCAGAGAGACAGACACTTCTGGAGCATCTATTCTCTCTCTCTCTCTCTCTCTCTCTCTCTCTCTCTCTCTCTCCCCATCTGTCTGTCTCTCTCTCCAGGGAAAGATGAGGAAATTCACATCATTTTTTTTTTTTGGCATGTATTTTAATTTTTACAACTTTCCTGAACTTTCCTAGCCGAGTAAGTGAAATGTAGTGATCAAAATAAACAGATATTTCATGTCTAAACTATTATTCCTCGGTCCGTGAGAATGTATCAATGACTGCTGCGTGTTTTGTGATGATATTCCTAAAGTGCGAGTGGTTTGTGTGTGAGCCGGAGAATCTCACGTTCTTTATTCCTGTCGTCGGTCTGGAGTTTTCATCTCCTGCCAAGCGTTTTCTGTGCCAAACCTTCGCAGTTCGGCAGGTTGTTTTCACCTCTGAACGCGGGAAAGTTAAGCGATTCGCAGCAATGCTCTCGTGCGTCCGAACAGGTCACGTGATTGAACTCAGGATGCTCCTATTATTATATTTGATCATTCAGAAGAAGCTTTTTATCAGAAAACAGGAAAAACACAAGCTGTTTATCATGCTTAAGCAACAATATTAGCAGTTTCAAAGTCAGTTGTGCTGGATGCGATTGGTCTGGGTTGTTGTTTTGAGTTGTCTCTCATTGTCTTTGTGTCCAGCTGGTTCGAAGCCAAATGTGTTTTAAGACACTCTAGTATAGAAATAGGTCAGATTTTACACACACACACACACACACACACACAAGTTCATCGAAACAAGGACATACCATAGACTATTGTTTTTACACCATTATCTTTTAAAATAGTTTTATCTTTAAGATAGATAACTGTTTACATGTTAGAAATAAGATATATTTTTTGTCAGATTTTGTCTTCTTTTTAGGGACAATTTTGTGCAAAACTGGATAAACACACACTCCATGTCCAAGACATATGTTTTTATACTGTATAAAAAAATCCTCATTTTATTTTTTAAATAATTTAATCTTTAAGATAGATAACTGTTTTTATATTTAGAGTAAGATAGATATTTTGTCAGATTTTATCCTTTTTTAATGGACAAATTTTGTGCAAAGCTGTAGCTAAACACACACTGTGTCCAATATATGTTTTTATACTGTCTAAAAGATTTTTTTTTTAATATATTTTTACCTTTAAGATAGATAGCTATTTTTACCTTTAAGATAAGATATGTATTCTGTCAGATTTAACTTTTTTTTTTTAGGGACAATTTTGAGCTAAACTGTAGCTAAACACACACATGTGCTGGACGGCGGCTGAATCTCGATCTAAAATAGCAGCAGAGGAAAAACAGCCGCAAGTTTGCAATGTTGAAGTAATCAGTCTTTGATCCTGGTGGTTTTATTATTTTAATAATGCGTCTGTGATCCGGCCGTCTGAAGTGCCGTTCAGTCCATATGTTCACCATTACAGACCCTTCACATGAAACACACAAAGCCTTCATCTTATTTCTAATTAACTTTATGTGTGTGTGTGGGGGGGGTTTTGCTTTTTCTCGCGTCTGGTTTGTGATCTCGGCCTGATTGGTTTGTTTATTTAATGTCCACTTTGTCTTTCTTAGTAACACTTTGTCTTTCTTAGCCGCTGGTGATCTATAGCGCTCTATAGTGTGTGTTTCTGCTCTTCAGATGCTTTTGCAGCTCTCACTTACATTGTGTTTCATTTGGTGAGATACATTTGAGTCCGTCTTGACAAATCTGAGCTCAGTTTTAGACATTGTTGAGATCTCTGTGTTGTGTTTGTCTGATGGGGTGTTTTTATGTTGCTGGTTAGCAGCGGTTGAGTTTGGTCACACTAGTCGAGCTCCAACTGTGATTTGTAATAATAGTTTGTCTGACTGCCTAAAAACAGCAAAAGCAACACAGATGACAACACAAGTACAGTGACTGTGGTTTGAGTGTGTGTGTGTGTGTGTGTGTGTGTGTGTTTCTGTGTTTCTGAGGTCATGGGGTCACGATGGTGACATAAACATGAGAGATGCTTTTTTTCCCCACGATGTTCAATGTGTGTGTGTGTGTGTGTGTGTGTGTGTGTGTGTTTTCTGCACCATATGGACCACTGCTGGAAAATATATGAATGTTTTTTTTGTTTTTTTGTTTTTTTTTTATTTTGTAGACAATATAAAATTAGCTATTACTTTTTGTAATTTGTGCATTAACTTTCATAAAGTTGCCCATGTTCATGGAAGTGTGTCATTTCACGTGTGTTAAAAGGTATTTCATGTAAATATTTTGTGTAAAAAAGAATAGAAATAAAATTAAATATCTATATGTTGCTGTTTATATAAAATATATATATAAATATTAATTTACATAATTATAAATGATAAATAATTAATTCATAGTTTAATTATAAATGTTGCATATGATGATCATGGCGCGTGTCATTTTTTAAAAATACGTAAAACACATAAAAAGTAGAAGTAAATATCTAACTTCTGCTGTTAATATAAATTAAAGTATATTAATATTAATTTATATAATTATACATAATTAATTTATAATGATAAATATATAAATATGTTCTTTCAGTGCATAGTTGTTGTTTTTTTTGTTTTTTTTTATTAAAGTTTCAGTGCATTTACATTGCATATTCTGAATCTATTTAGCTTTTTTCCCCCTTTTGTTCAATATGTGGGTATTTTTCCTGCAATGCTTGGAAATATATTGAATATTTCTGACTTATTCTACATTATTTTTTGGCAATATAAAATTAAGTATTATGATTGTAATGTGCTTTGTACATTAACTTTCATAAGTTCATGGAAGAGTGTCGTTTGTGAAAAATATGTAAAACATATTGAAAATAAAAGTAAATATTTCCTTTCTTTCTTTCTTTCTTTCTTTCTTTCTTCATTTATTTAATTATTTATAAATAAAGCACTTTCACACAACTACCAGTTGCTCCAAAGTGCCGTACAATACAGTTAAAACAAAACAAATTAGAAACCACAAAACAGCAAAACACAATATAACAATACAATTGACATGGCTAGATAAAAGCTATTGACAAAATATGTTTTTTAAGCAGGTATTTAAATACTGGCAAAGAGGGCTCAGCTCTAATAGAAGCTGGTTAACTTGTAAATATGTACATTTTGATATAAATTCAAATATATGAATATTAATTTCTATAATTTAATTTAATCTAATATAATTTATGGGTAATTATAAATATATATAATTATGTTTTCCTGGTGCAATATTAGTATGAGCATTATTAAATCTTCCATGTTTCAATTAGTGAAACTAATGTGACTAAAGTTTTACGTTGCATATTTACGTTGCATATTTTGAATCTACTTTGCAATAAATGCTTGGGATGGACAAAAAAAAAATCATAATTGTAAGCCGTTTGATGTATATTTAATGTCAAAATTCTGAAAAATGATATGTTTATTATATCTGGAACAGCTGCTTGTGTGTGCTTTCTGATTGTCTTTGAAATTCTTTTTTTAATTATTAGCATCAATTGATTATTTATGGTGACAGTTAATCATCTGTCCATGTGCCAACTGGCTCGTCACCAGCTTACGATGCTGGACAGGATCCTCGTTAACAATCATTCGATTTTGGCCGTCTCATCTGCTCCTTGCTTGACTTTTGTTTCCCAAGGTTACTCTTCCTCCGCTCGCCTGGAGTCGCGCTTAAACCTTTCCAGATTTCCACAATCTTTTCTGGTAATCCTCTGAAATTGATTTGGCAGTTGTGCGAGGTTGAGCTGATAGCGGATCAGATCCGCGGCGCTGATGGCGCTAATGGCTGGATGGAATGTCAGGGAATTATCCAGAGCGCTGGATCTCAATGGGACGGAACATTCTATTTGGCTCTTTGCGAAGGTTCCGAATCCGCCCAGCCGGCCAATCGGATTCCACCGTGGTCACCAGGCCGACCAATCAGATTCTGCCGCGGTCACCAGGCCGACCAATCAGATTCTCACGTCCCTTGAAAGGGCTGTTAGAATATCACCATGGAGATGAGTTTGGATGACAGCCATCTTCTGCCGCCCATTTTCTCCTCGAGCACTTCCTGTGGGTCACAGACACACACAAACACAGTGTGTGCATCTGCTCAACGTGACCCCGCTTGACACACCTTTCTGTTCTTTTCTCTTCTTTTAAATTGCTTTTATTTTATTTTTATATTTGGTTTAATATAATTCAATATTTTCCCCCTGTTTCTTTTATTTTTTATTAAATTCTTTTTCTGTTTTCTGTTCTTTTATTTTTTATTCTTTATGCTTTTACATTTATTTTATTATTTATTGTATTTTTAAATTTGGTTTAATATTTTAATGTTTGTGTTTTTTTTTTCTTTAATTTTTTTATCATTTCTTTTTTCTTTTCTAATTTACATTTATTTTATTTTATTGTATTTTTATATATTTGGTTTAATATTTTAGTAGTTTAATATTTTATTATATTTTTTGTTCCTTTCTTTTCTTTTTAATTTACATTTATTTTATGTATTGTATTTTTATATATTTGGTTTAATATTTTAATAGTTGAATATTTTATTTTATTTTTGTTATGTTTTTTTCTTTTTTTCTTTTCTTTTTTTACTTTTATGTTTATTATATTCTTTTCTTTTAATTTAAATGTATTTTATTTAGATTTTATATTTGGTTTAATATGGTTTAATATTGTTGTTATGGGTTAATATTTGGTTTAATATTGTAATAATGTTTATTATTTTATTACTATTTTTCTTTTTCCATTTCTTTTATGTCTTTTTGTTTCAGTTTCTGTTCTCTCTTTCTTTTCCCTCTTCTTTTTTATGTTCATATGTTTGCACACAGAACATCATGAAAAATATGAAGTTTTCAGGATGCAAAACTGAAGCGTAAACCATCTACATCGTTGCATCTGTTGTGTTTGTTGAGATGTGAGTTCATTTGGCCTGTTTGCACATGGTGGAGTGTGTGTGTGTGTGTGTGTGTGTGTGTGTGTGTGTGTGTGTGTGTGTGTGTGTGTGTGTGTGGATCGAGGCATCTGGCAGTAATTAGGTTAAATTAGAAGCGCTGTGGTCACTTGCCAAAAGCTCTATACCTTGAAAGGGTTCACAAATAATAAAGAGCCTGTAGTAAAGATCCGTCACCTGTGTGTGTGTGTGTGTGTGTGTGTGTGTATGTGTGTGATAATAGTCTGTCTCTTGTAACAGAATGCAAAACTACCTCTAAATCTAAGATCTAAGATCTAAATTAGCCGAACGCAGCCGAAAGCCTGATGAAAGCCTGACTGGGATGTTTACTCTTTGGTTTTTCCCAGTTTTCCAGTGTGGTTTTTCTCTCATTCTGCCACTCTCTCTCTCTCTGTCTCTCTGTCTCTCTCTCTCTCTCTAGAGGTGTTTGTGTGTTTTAAGTGCTTTCGTTGAGTTGATTGGAGAAGTGAAAGAGGCACAGAGTGGCTCTCATTACCCATAAGGCTGTGGGGGTGGACGGGACACATGAGTGTCATTTCCTGTTTATGTGGTCAGTTTGAAAGCTGCATCCGTACATACAGGCTCTGAAGCTCAATGTGAGTCTCTCTGTGAAGCAGGTGTCTTTTCTTTGGGAAAAAGAGATTTCCGTGTGATTTTATAACATGAAGATTTTATTTTTGAAGTGTTTGCAATCTCCATCTCAAAATAAATTATGTATTTTAATATATATATATATATATATATATATATATATATATATATATATATATATAATTAATAATTTAAAATTATTATTTTTACAATTCTGAAATAGATTTTACTATAATATACTATAATACTATATACTATATAATATACTATACTCTCTCTTTCTCTCTCTCTCTATATATATGCAATCTAAAAAATGCTGGGTAAAGCGCTGGGTAAATATTGGACAGAACACATGATGGGTTATTTTGACCCAGCTGGTTGGGTTAAAAGTTTTTACCAAACATGCTGGGTTGTTTAATTCATTGTTTAAAAATGATTATATTGCTGGCTTAAAATAGACTGGAAATTAAAAAACACACACAAAATTACTAAAGGCAACTGCAACAATCAAAAGATGAACATTTATTATTAAGCAAGAACACCCATGGACAAACAATATAAGACAAAGTGAATTTATTTGGGTGAATACAGCATAGTTTACAATATTACATACATTTAAACTCGTTTAACAAGCATTTTAGACATAAAACATGTAACATTTACCAGTAGCATTTTAATTTAAGTGTATTCAGCCGTTCTCTGTAATCGCTTTTTACCGAAATAGTGCTAATTCTCATGCCGGTGTGTCGCTGAAATCTGAGCCGGTGAAGGGCTGCTGTTCGTGGGGGAACTGCGAACTTTAAACCACGGCCTCGCGTTTCACTCGTAGCTGAGAGATGGCTAACTGACTCCAAAACCTGCCCAAAAACAAACAGTACTGAGATTAAAGAACATATTTTAACATCAAATTAAATTACACTCAGTATAAAATCCATTTATGTTATGCAAGGCAAAAGGCGTTTCCATCATGCAAAGTGACCACTGCTGACGCAGCTGACTGACACCTGATCCTTATGTTGCGTTGCGTAATATAATGAAATTTACAGCACAGTAAAGACTTTATAAATGAAATAAAATAAACCTACTTAAAAAATAAAAAATAACCCAGCATTTTTTGGAGTGTATATGTATTTATATCAAATAAATAATATGCAATCTATCTATCTATCTATCTATCTATCTATCTATCCATCTATCTATCTATCTATGAAGTATATAATATGTAATGTAAAATATACAATAGTGCATATATAATATATCAATATATGAAACATACTGTTATATATTAAAATTGTTTATAGTTATATATGTATATATGTAGAGAGATTTGATATTTATATAAAGAGAGTAAAAAAAAATTATTTTTTTTAGATTTTTCTAGATCTAACTCTGCAGATTTTGAACTACTTGAACTCATGTATATTTTAATCTTTTTCCAAAATAAGACATTTTAATTTTATTTTTAGGGACAATTTTATAATTGCATTAAGATAAAATATAAAAATTTATATAATATTAAGTATATATAATAATATAAAATTAATATTGGCATATTAAATAGCATTTTATATACATAACCATATATATTCTGATATTTAGGCTATTTTATGTACAAGGTAACAAGGTTTCTGAGAAAGACAATTTAATACAAATATATTTACAATTACCCATGTTTTTAAGTCTATATTTGAAAGAAAGCATTGTGAAAAGGCCGTAATGGCGCTGATTTCTTCAGATGGTCCCGTGCTGACAGACAGAAGAAAGCAGCGCGTGATGAAGAGTTTGTGTTTGATGCTGGTGAGATGATCTCAGGATCTCAGGATGGATGGAGTGCAGAAGAGAGCAGAAGAATCTCTTCATCTGTTCTGACTCAAGCAGAAACATTTGGACGCTTAGATTATAAACACATGCCACGTCTCTCTCTGAGTCTCTCTCAGATGGGTAAACATGTGCTGTTTTCATGTGTGCCGCTATATTCATATACCACGAATTATAGTATGCAAATGACATTTTAATGCACTTCAATGAATACCATCAGAGTTTCATTCTTTTTTTAAACTTCCGTGCACTGCATTCAGTGCATTAATTTTTCATTCTTTCTTTTTATTATATTAAAATGAACTTAAGTTACTTTGTTTTTTGTTTTTTTGTTTTTTTTTCAACTTTTTATGTTTTCTATTAAGATTTAAGTCTGTAGTTATTTTAAATAATTAGGAACAATTTAGCAATTGTTTGTATATATATTTATATATATATATTTTTTTTTTTATTTAAATACAAAATACAAGTGCAGTTGCTAAATTGTCCCTAAAAGTAAGTTTCATCTGACAAAATTAAAATGTCTTATTTTGGCAGAAGATAAAAATATAAATAAACACAATTTTTCTTGTATGCATGTGTAGTTCTTTAATGACAAAATTGTCTGTAGAGTCAAAGCTGAAACAATCTGGATAAAAATAAAATTAATAAAAAAATGAAAAGTTATAGTAAATACCTTGATTTAAAGTCAGAAAAGTCAGCTTTATTTATAAAGCGCTTTGTACAATATACATACAATTTAAACAGAAATGCAAGAGGGTAAAAATGATTTCTCTCTAAAAAAAAAAAATAAAAAATAAAAGAGTGTTATAATGTGTAAGTGTTTTCACACATAATCGCTGTGTGTAGGTCATCAGTAAATGAGTGTGGCGTTAAAATGGCAGTGTTTCCCAAATTAAACAAAGGAGCTGTTAGTTTCAAATGATGTGTGTAATGTAGAGAACTGTTTAGAGTTTAGCAAAAAGTTTGTTTTACAATATCAAACTGAGTTTAAAGCATGTAATGTGCTTGTAGTTTTGCAGATTTGGTCTAAAGAATAGGTATGAGTGAAGGGTTTCACTAAGTGGGCCCCAAGTATCACTTTTAGTGTCTATTAAGCAATTAAAAAAAAAAAACTGTAATGATGTGTGTGTGTGTGTGTGTGTGTGTGTGTGTGTGTGTGTGTGTGTGTGTGTGTGTGTAGGTGTGTGTGTGTGTGTGTGTGTGTGTGTGTGTGTGTAGCTCCACTAGGGGGCTCTAGCAGCAGTAAATCACGGTAATCAAACAGGGTAAATCTGATCCTGACAAAGACAAGAATGAGAGAAAAGAAGAGAAGAAAGAAACATCACCGCGTTCGACGCGTAATCCTGTTGATCTGAAACAGAGAACACACACACACACACGGCCTGTTGGCTTCAAGCTGCTGGATCTGTGTGTGTGTGTTTGTGTGTGTGTGTGTGTGTGAGTAAAGTGCTCAGATAGATGAGTATGGAGCGAGTGTGGAGCGGATGCTCACGGCACCATCTGTGCTGCACACACTCAGATCTGACACGCTTTCTTCTGCCATCGCTATGGCAACACACACAGCAAGGCCACACTGTCGAGCTGTCAATCACACACACACACACACACACACACACACACACACACACACACACACACACAGGTCACTGACCTCAGACCTGACCGTGACCACCCTTGACACACCTTTCTTTTCTCTTTTTTCTTTTCTTTTCTTTTCTTTTTTATAATTTATTTATTTTATTTTAATAGTTTATATTTAGTTTAATAATTTTATGTCATTTCAATTGTTTTTAGATAGTTTTGTTTTTATTTTATTTTACTTGTATTTTAATGGAATTTTATGTAATGTTATTTATTTGTATTATTTTTAGTTTATGTTTAGTTTAATATTTTATTATAGTTTAATATTTTGTTCTTTTCTTGGCTTCTTTTCCTTTTTCTTTTTTTAATTTTACTTGTCTTGTCTTTTCATTTTATTTACTTGTGTCTTAATTGTTCTTTTTTTTGTTTTATTTTATTTATTTTTTATTTTAAAATGATTTATGTATTTTAATTTTACATTTTCATGATTGAATTATTGTCATTTCATCAGCTTATTTAGATTGTTCTTATTGTAGAATTATTAATTTATTTCTTTATTTTCTTTTTAAGTTTTTTATGATATAATTATTAGTGTTTTAATAATATTTTTAAATCTATTTTTCCTGTGTCTTTTTTCCTCTTTTCTTTGTCTTTTTTCTCCAGCTGTACATGTTACTCCAGGTTCATTTGATGTAATTAGAGGTCAATTAAAAGCTTCGGTGTCTTTGATCAGACGTGTGTGTGTGTGTGTGTGTGTGTGTGTGTGTGTGTGTGTGTTTGTATGTGTGTGTGTGTGTGTGTGTGTGTGTGTGTGTGTGTGTGTGTGTGTGTGTGTGTGTGTGTGTCCATCTCTCACATCTTGAACTGATTTCTCAGTATAAACACTGAATTGTGCTCTTTCTCTCTCGTCTCTTTGTTTCCTCTCATTCTTATATGAAGTTTGTTAGCGTTGTGTGTGTGATTGTTTGTGTGTTTGATCGGCTCCAGATGTGTTGTGCATGTGTGTTTTCTCCACCTGTCATTGTTCTTAAAGGAATATTCTGCTTTCAGTATGAGCTATAATGTAATGTAATGCTTATCATGACATGTGTTTGATCATCACAGAGATTGATTTCATCTCATCCTTCAGTTTGGAGAAATGAATAGCAGCTTTAAAAGCACAAAGTGAAGCTTGCATTGTTATTAAATCTGTGATTCCTGAACGTTTTTTGTCAGCCAGACTCCTTTGACTAATATCGCTGAGATTTTAGATTACTATTTAATGAATTTAACAACACATTAACATGTTCACAGTCTTTTTTATTGTTTTATTTCAAATTAATTTATTTTTTGTATTCCTTTTTTCAGTGTTATATTTTGATTAGTTCTAATTTAAAATATTTTATAATTTTATATTTTCATTATTTAATTAGGTTTTCATCAACAACAATGTTTTTTTTATTTTTAAAATGATTTTTTTCTATTTAATTGTAATTTTTTGGGGATTTAAATATTATCTTTTCATTAGCTTATTTTGATAGTTCTTATTTTAAAATTATCTATTAATTAATTTATTTTTATTTTACATT
>CM077258.1:1612500-1645000 GCA_039654775.1 Spinibarbus caldwelli
GAACCAGCCAGAACAAAATCTCCCGTGTTATTGAACCCCCCTAAAGTCACAGCCTGATCTCTTTCACAGAAATGTGTGTGTTTGTGTGTGTGTGTGTGTGTGTGTGAGGTGCTTCATGGGAAAGTAAAGTCCTCCATCTGTGCTGAAGTCTCTTGGTCTCCATAAAACTCCTCAAACTCCACCCTTGAGCTCTGGAGATGTTGTAATTTTTCAGTTGAGCTTCATTTATGTTTGTCTCAGATTTTTCACCTACAATTCCTTAGAGAAAAAAAAAGGTCTCATCAGACACAACTTAGTTTCCATTTGTTCTGCATTTGGTATAAGAGAAACATTTGAGTTGTGATTCTTCTTCGCCTGTGTTCTTGTTTTTGAGGTGTATCTCTGAGGGTCGTTCTGTCCTCACACATCCGCTGTGTTTATCCCAGCTCCGTATTCCCATCAGGCATGTTCCTAGCATTCCTGCTAGTCATTACAGCACAGTTTTCCAAACGGGAATGCTCTGCTGTTTGTGTGCTGATGTCATCACTGATCCGCCGCAGCTGCTCGTCTCACATTTGCGCTAAATTATCATGTCGCAACACTTTAAGAACATGAAAATTTTTCCTGGGAAAGAGTTCCGTCTTTTCCCTGATGGTTCTGTATAGAAATGTACAATGAAAGTGTATTTTGTGTCATTAGTTGTCCTGATCACAGTGTGTTGTGTGTGTGTTTCAGGTTTACGCACCATCCGCCAGCACTGCCGATTACAACCGGGACTCACCGGGTTACCCGTCCTCTAAAGCACCGGGCAGCAGCTTTCCCAGTTCCTTCTTTATGCCAGGTAAACCACACACACCAGATGAAACAACTGCCTAAAACACTCAGAACACCCTAGCAACGACATAGTAACAGCCTAAATACTCACAGCACCCTAGCAACAGCACAGTAACAGCCTAAAACACTCACAACATCCTAGAAACTGCAAAACAACAGCCTAAAACACTCATATCACTCTAGCAACTGCAGAACAACAGCCTAAAACGCTCACAACACCCAAACAACTGCATACTAACAGCCTAAAACATTCAGAACACCCTAGCAACTACATAACAATAGCCTAAAACACTCTGAACACCCTGACAACTGCATAGCAACAGCCTAAGAACTCAGAACACCCTAGCAACTGCAGAACAACAGTCTAAAACACTCAAAACACCCTAACAACTGCATAGCAACAGACTAAATCGCTCACAACACCCTAACAACTGCATAACAACGACCTAAACACTCAGAACACCCTAGCAACTGCAGAACAACAGCCTAAAACACTCACAACACCTTAACAATTGCATAGCAACAGCCTAAACACTCAGAACACCCTAACAACTGCATAACAACGGCCTAAACACTCAGAACACCCGAGCAACTGCAGAACAACAGCCTAAAACACTCACAACACCTTAACAATTGCATAGCAACAGCCTAAACACTCAGAACACCCTAGCAACTATTTAGAAACTATCTAAAAAATGCTAAATGTTTTATCTGTGGGTTTCATGTAGGGTTGCCACCCGTCCAGATGATGTAGGGCTGAATGGGAATGTTATCAGTGGGTCTATCCTGTAACTAATGATGAACGCGCAGTTTGCAGAGAAGCAGTTCAGTTGCTCATGGTGAACTGTCTAACTTAAAGGGATAGTTCACCCAAAAATGAAAGATTTGTCATCGTTTACAAACCCTCGAGTTGTTCCAAACCTTAATAATTTCTTTCTTCTGTTGAACATAAAATAAAATACTTTGAAGAATGTGGGTAACCAAAGAGTTTCTGGTCCCCAATGACTCTGGTAGTATTTTTTTTTTTTTTAAGTTACTGAGGACCAGCTGCCGTTTAGCTACCCACAATCTTCAGAGTATCTTCTTTTGTGTTCAACAGAAGAAAGAACTTTATGCAGGTTTAGAACAACCTGGGTAAATTATGACAGAATTTTCATATTTTTAAAGTGATAGACACATCTGTGCTTCAAGGTATAGGCCTATTGTTTTATTAAAATTTGGATAGTTCTTTAATATAATATTCCATACATTATCAGAGCTTCATAGATAATTATTATGTTTTTAGACATTATTAGACAGATGAATTAATAGATTATAATTAATGTTAGACCCTATTTATTAATTTATTATGTATATTAATTATATGAGCAATGTCATACGAATAGAAGTGCGATATGTCTGTATATTGCACGGCTGTGATTCGACTGTAGGTAATCACAGCCATGCGATATACAGCCATATCGCACGTCTACGAGTGTGATATTGCGTTTATACAACAGTTCGACGGCACAAGTGTGTAAATAAATTAGAAACAACAACTAAGTGTCTTTAAAAGCCCTCTTTTGTGCAGAACTACTTCCTTCCACCACAGATTTAAATCTAAAGTTGACCGTTTAACAGCTGAGCCCAAGCCTCCGTTACTAATTCCAAAACGTCACTTTAGAACTAGTAACGAAGGAACGTTGAGTTGCTTCATTGAAAACTTATTGTATTACTGCAGTAAAAGCTTGTATTATGTAGAGTGAAGTATTATGAGAGAGAGATGGACTGAGCGACTGTGATTACCTGTATCTGATACAGCATCTCCTACAGACAATAAAACATAAGTCTGAATGTCCACTGAGGAAAGCGTTATCTTTGTCATATCGTCAATATCCTTTCATCCGTTAAGCGTGATTTGTGATGACAGCACTGCTCATTTGTTAGCCGCGTTGTTGTTGAAAGTAAAAATAACTTTTGTTCACAAAAGCGTTTATTTTTCAAAGTAAAATTCTTTACTGACTCATAAAAACAGTCTCTTGTCGCCATCTAATGGCGGAACAATGTAACTAAAATTACCATCATGAACACGCACCATGCCTCGGTACTAAACACTATTATTAGAAATTATTATTATTTATATAAAATATTATTTATTGAATAATCATTTACTGTAATAAACAACAACAACAACAACAGCCATCATAAAAGTTGCTAGGCAATTCAGTCAACCATACAAAGACAGCGCGATATACAGCATTGAATTTAAATAAACATGATAATATTTTACCAAAACTATTTGCTCTGGAACAAATAATAGTTTAATGAGACCAAAGACTGGCCGTTAGATTTACCCAAAATGAATTATATATCGTGTTTAACCACTATAGAGACATCAGAGCCAGCGGTAAATTCCAGAAGATCTGGCCGCGGTCAGGCACTCTCTGTGGGTGTAATGAGTTCTGAACGGCCGCTGAACCGATGGATCTCCCATCTACGAAAACGTTGAAGCGAATTTTGAAATAGACCTTATCTTTATTAACAAACTGCATATTTGAAGTCCAAGCAAGCACATTTTCACCTAAAAAACTCTTAAAACTGCATTCCGTGACACAAAACAGTATTATTTTTTAAAATTATAGTGGATTTGGCCATCCGCCATGACACTTGCTGTGAGAAATATGGCAACTTTGGCAAGCGGAGTGATACAAATGGTGAAGAGGACAAGGAGCTCTGTTGGACTCCAATATCGCATACCTATCAGCCAATCAGATTCGAGAAGCAGAAAGAACTGTTGTATAAAAATATATACATAATAAATAATCAAAAATGTCATATATACGATTTGGCATTTTAAAAAGGTTTTTTTTTTTTTTAAATGCTAAATTAATTAGATAAAAATGGGACAAATAAATGTAGCCCTAATTTAGGCAAAAAAAATTTAAATAAATAATAAAAATTCATCCCATCCAGGTAACAGCTGTAGAACTGAAAAAAAAGACTAATAATAATTAATAATTATGAATAATCAAATATAAAAGAACAATATTAGTATTGGAAGTTTACATACTTGAGCATGTTTTTTTTGGGGGGGGGGGTCGTGAATGGGTGTCCCTTATTTTGCTGAAGGTGGCAAGCTGAAGGTGGCATGTGTGATTTCAGACGGTCATCACAGTACAGACCCATGGAGCTCGTCTGGCAGTATGAATCAGCCTGGATACAACAGCATGCTGGGAAACTCCACACACAGCGCTCAGAGCAGCAGCTACTGCGGCCTGCATCCGCACGACAGACTCGTGAGCGCATTTTTTAAGTCAAAGACAATGATACTGTGTGTGTTTACAGTATATGTATATATATATATATATATATATATATATATATATATATATATATATATACAGGTGCTGGTCATATAATTAGAATATCATCAAAAAGTTGATTTATTTCACTAATTCCATTCAAAAAGTGAAACTTGTATATTATATTCATTCATTACACACAGACTGATATATTTCAAATGTTTATTTCTTTTAATTTTGATGATTATAACTGACAACTAAGGAAAATCCCAAATTCAGTATCTCAGAAAATTAGAATATTGTGAAAAGGTTCAATATTGAAGACACCTGGTGCCACACTCTAATCAGCTAATTAACTCAAAACACCTGCAAAGGCCTTTAAATGGTCTCTCAGTCTAGTTCTGTAGGCTACACAATCATGGGGAAGACTGCTGACTTGACAGTTGTCCAAAAGACGACCACTGACACGTTGCACAAGGAGGGCAAGACACAAAAGATCATTGCAAAAGAAGCTGGCTGTTCACAGAGCTCTGTGTCCAAGCACATTAATAGAGAGGCGAAGGGAAGGAAAAGATGTGGTAGAAAAAAGTGTACAAGCAATAGGGATAACCGCACCCTGGAGAGGATTGTGAAACAAAACCCATTCAAAAATGTGGGGGAGATTCACAAAGAGTGGACTGCAGCTGGAGTCAGTGCTTCAAGAACCACTACGCACAGACGTATGCAAGACATGGGTTTCAGCTGTCGCATTCCTTGTGTCAAGCCACTCTTGAACAACAGACAGCGTCAGAAGCGTCTCGCCTGGGCTAAAGACAAAAAGGACTGGACTGCTGCTGAGTGGTCCAAAGTTATGTTCTCTGATGAAAGTAAATTTTGTATTTCCTTTGGAAATCAGGGTCCCAGAGTCTGGAGGAAGAGAGGAGAGGCACACAATCCACGTTGCTTGAGGTCCAGTGTAAAGTTTCGACAGTCAGTGATGGTTTGAGGTGCCATGTCATCTGCTGGTGTTGGTCCACTGTGTTTTCTGAGGTCCAAGGTCAACACAGCCGTATACCAGGAAGTTTTAGAGCACTTCATGCTTCCTGCTGCTGACCAACTTTATGGAGATGCAGATTTCATTTTCCAACAGGATTTGGCACCTGCACACAGTGCCAAAGCAACCAGTATCTGGTTTAAGGACCATGGTATCCCTGTTCTTAATTGGCCAGCAAACTCGCCTGACCTTAACCCCATAGAAAATCTATGGGGTATTGTGAAGAGGAAGATGCGATATGCCAGACCCAACAATGCAGAAGAGCTGAAGGCCACTATCAGAGCAACCTGGGCTCTCGTAACACCTGAGCAGTGCCACAGACTGATCGATTCCATGCCACGCCGCATTGCTGCAGTAATTCAGGCAAAAGGAGCCCCAACTAAGTATTGAGTGCTGTACATGCTCATACTTTTCATGTTCGTACTTTTCAGTTGGCCAAGATTTCTAAAAATCCTTTCTTTGTATTGGTCTTAAGTAATATTCTAATTTTCTGAGAGACTGAATTTGGGATTTTCCTTAGTTGTCAGTTATAATCATCAAAATTAAAAGAAATAAACATTTGAAATATATCAGACTGTGTGTAATGAATGAATATAATAATCAAGTTTCACTTTTTGAATAGAATTAGTGAAATAAATCAACTTTTTGATGATATTCTAATTATATGACCAGCACCTGTATATAGAAAGCCATGTAAATCTAATATATATGAACAATATCTCCTATGAACTGTCTTTGAATGAACCTGTCTCCAATGCTCTCCCTCTCTGTGTTTTTCAGAGTTACCCGTCGCACTCGTCAGCTGAGATTAACCCCAGTCTTCCTCCCATGTCCAGTTTCCATCGCAGTGGTGGGACGAATCACTACAGCACGGCGTCCTGCTCCGCCACCACCAATGGGACAGACAGCGTCATGGGTGAGTCCCCGCCGAATCAAAGCCAAGTGAAGATTTGATTCACTTCAATTCAGTCACTCTCAATCACAGTGTAAACTAAAGCAAAGGTAGAATATTAGGATAATAAATGAGAAGTAGCTAAGGGAACTACAGGTGATCAGGTTCAGCTGCCCAGCAACATTAGTGATTAATCAACAGGTGTAGCCATGTTAAGATGATCCACAACTCTTTCTGATCGACTGATGAGCAGCATTAGTCATTCCTCCATCTGTCAGTTCAGAAATCAGCAGTATCAATGGCATGAACATTTTCTGTTTTCAAACTGTTTTTGTGAAGTTGAAGTAAATATTAACTGTCACAAGCAGTGGTTCTCAACCTTTCTGACTCCATGTAGGTTTTTTATTTACTTAAACTAATTTAAGTGTTAAATTAAATTAAATTAATCAGGGTTTAATAATGAATTTATATGAAGTTATAAATTTATAATATTTTTAAATATTAACTCACAAATGACGATATCTCTGCAATTTTTACTCAACAAAATATTTTGGAGCTTGACATAGCTAGAAAATGTGTATACATTATATAAATTTTAGTGCTGTCATACGATTAATCGCATCTGAAATGAAAGTTTTAGTTTACATAATATGTGTGTGTGTACTGTGTTTATTTATTATGTATATATAAATACACACACGGTATTTATTTTGAAAATATTTACATGTATTTACATGTATACATTTATAGTCATATCATGTGTATATATATAAATATATTTAAAATATAAACATAACTCATTTTCTTAAATATATACAGAAATGTGTGTGTGTATTTATATATAAATAATAAATATACACAGTACACACACATATATTATGTAAACAAAAACTTTTATTTTGGATGCGATTAATCGATCGACAGCACTAATATATTTCCATGAGCTTTTAATATTGTAATAATTTCCATTATTTTTTCAGGTCTACAAATCTCACTTTTAAATGGGGAATATGATTTTTGATTCTAAGCTTCTAAGCATTTTAAATCATTTAAAATGTTATTTTAAAGTCATCACTTTTGTCTACTCTTCTTTGAATGAACAGGAGTATGAAGTCTCTCTGATCTGTTGTGTTTCAGCGAATCGAGCACCGAGCGGAGCGGGCAGTAGCTCGCAGACGGGAGACGCGTTAGGAAAGGCTCTGGCTTCAGTGAGTGACCAGGTCTAACGCAGACCCTGACAGATACAGCAATATACAGATACACACATGATCTAAAGCAACATGAAACTGCATTCACCCACACATTCGACTTCTCTAATTATGTTTTTTTTTTTTTTTTTTTTTAGTTTTAAGTTGTTTTATGTTTCTGCCACTGAATAAAAAAAAAAAAAAAAAAAAGGGGAAAAAAAAGGTAATTGGGACTTTTTTTCTGGCAATTCTGAGTTTATACTGTGTCTACTCTAGTGAAAAAATAAATATACTTAAATGTATTTGAAATACATTTATTTCATGCAAAGTATACTACAAATACATTTTTATATTTATGTACTTAATAAAATGTCCTGCAATCGTACTTTTATTATACTAAACTGGTATACTTAAAGTCTGCTAAATTGGAACAATTAATTTTGTACTTAATGCACATTAATTGTGCAGAAGTAGTGCTGAAGTACAATTAAAGATATACTGAAGTATATTTTATTGTGCTAAAGTGGAACTATTGCAAGTGCACTTCAGGTACACTTTAAATATTTTACATTTAAAGACCGATATTATTCAAAGATCATACAATCCTCATCAAAAGTGACATTAAAACACATTTTAGACTTAATATTAAGAAAAGTGCATTGTGCACAAGTGATATGCCAAGTAAAGTTTAATTATAATTTTTATATCAGTAAGTCTCGAGTTATCTGTCAGTAAATATGTTAATAGATTTGAACTATACTTAGTATAAAATAAATGTATTTACTTTTTTACTAGGGTAACAGTTCTTTTTTCTCATAATTGCAAAATATAACCTCAGAATTATATAAACTTGCAGTTCTGAGAAAAAAAAATCGCAATTACAGTTTTTATTTTTCATTCTGTGGCAAAAACAAAAGTCAGAATTGTGAGATGTAAACTCAAAATTACTTTTTTTTTTTTTTTTTTTTTTTTTTATTCTGTGGCAGAAACAAGCTTCCATAAAAAGTGGTTTCAGAGAAGAAGAAATTTATTGTATTTTGAAGACTATATAAATAGAGTTTTTAAAGCAATGTTCACATTTATTTAAAAAGTAAACAGATACATGTGACTTCATGTTGCCTTTCAAAAAAACATCTTAGCCAGCAAAATCATTCAGATGAATGTGGCTTCATACACACTGATTCCTGTAGAGATGATGTTTCAGCTCGATGATGATGATGTGTGTGTTTGTTCTGGTTTGTCATTGCTGTGTGTTTGTTGTGCTTGTAGATCTATTCCCCCGATCACACCAATAACAGCTTCTCATCCAACCCGTCCACTCCTGTGGGATCTCCTCCCTCGCTCACAGGTAACACACTGTGTGTGTGTGTGTGTGTTTATTCTCAACAGAGTTTAAACACACACACAGATGTTTGCACTGATGTCAGTCATCTGATTACTCTGTTTACTGCTTTACTATGCAGTAAATACTATACTGAGTACTGTTATTTATGTGCCACTAGGTTTATTACAGTTAACTAAAACCTTAAAAAAAAAAAAACTTTATTTCAGCTACTTCCCAAGGAAACATTGTACTAAAATAAGTCAAATTAAAACTGAAATACAAATTAATAAAAAAAAAACTATTTAGACATATAAAAATATATTTAAAAAAAACATGCAACAAAAATTAACTACAATTTGAACAAAATTTACACTGAAAATATATCACTTTTGTCAGATAAATACATCATACTGGAAATGAAATTTCATGTCTGAAATAAAATATTTATTTTAATTTATTTAGATATTTATATATTATATTTAAGCCAAGGAAACATTTCTTGTACTAAAATAACAAAAAAAATTTATTTTTTTATTATTTATTTATTTATTTTATTTTATTTTATTTATGTAAAAAACAAACAAAAAATAATAATAATGTTTGTCACATGACCACATGCTTAATTCCAGTTATCCTGGAAATAAAAAAAAAATATTTTGTAAAAAATCTAACTTTTGTCAGTCCAATGAATGTGTCACACTGGAAAGGAAAGGTCAAGTGCATTGGATTTTGGGATAATGTGTGTTTTGGTTGTATTCTGCACATGTTAGCAAATATAGTATTTTATTTAGCTCGTTTGGATATTTTATTCACTGTTATTGTAGTTAACTAAAACTGAAACCATAAAATAAATACATTTTCATTACTTGAAATAAAATAAACATTAACTGAAATAATATAAAATATAAAAAATATAAAATAATAATAATAAAAAAAACATTTTAGCTAGTTGCCAAGGCAACATAAAAAATGCAAAACAAAATTACTAAAGCTTTAACTGAAATGAAAAATAAAAAAATAAAAACTATTCTAAAATATAAAAAAAAAACAGTATCTCAATGATAGCCTACTAAAATAACTGATTTTATGCGTATAAAAATAAATTACTTAATATATATATACTGCGCACTGCTAAAGCCATTGATTTCAAGTTGAAAAGCTTTTTATGTTTCATTCTTCATATTCGATTCAAACTTTGAAACACACTTCATCTCAAAGCCTGATTAACGATTCATTATTCGCGTTGCTATGGAAACGACTGCGCCTAATTGCTATTTCTCCGAGTGCCAAAGTTATTAAACCGACGACCATTAAATGCGCAACTGCAAATTAATATTTAAACTTAAACATGCGAGGGAAGTTTAAGTAACTAATTTAATAATTTTCTCATTGGTGGTGGCGCGGATACATGCAAAATTTATTTGCACATGAATGTGGCTGTAATTATGTGCTAATTAGCATTTGTAAATGAGGTTTAATAATACAGGGAAGCATCTGAAATGCGTGTTTCTGTAAAGAAGTACGATTTGAAAAAACACAACATAATTAGACGCGACGTACGTAATGAGCGGATGCCGCAAACAGGTGAAGGTCAGGGAGAACGGATGAACGAGCGCCGCTCCTCTCTAATTACCGCTGTGAACCGGCTGCCGCAAACGAGTTTGCATCTTAACTCGAGAATGAAAGAATAACGAGGTGTTATTAGCATGAGGGTCGTCACCTATCAAAGGAAAGGTCAGGCGGCCGACGGCCCACCAGCTGAACATCACCGCTGCTCTCACATCAAGAAAACTGGACTACAAAGACAAGACCGGGTATTTATTCCACCGGAGTGAGTGATGGTTAATTGGGCTCGTTTGAGTGTCGGATCAACGAGAAAATACGGATTTATAGGATATGAGGGGAATGTTTTACCAGAAGAAAGATTTGACCACATAAACAAGGATTAAACATGATCAGTCTCTCGAAAATAAAAGCAAAACCACTATATTCATGAAGCTTCATGAATATAAATCAAAATTAAATCAAACTGAAATCAAATAAAACACAATTTTAAATTTTTATTTCAGCTTGTTGCCAAGGCACCATTTCTTATTTTTGATTTGAATAAAATAAAATAAAATGTTATTACAGACATATTAAAAGAAGTTATAAAATGACAAAAACACAACAAAATGATTAAAAAAAAAAAAAAAAAAAAATCAGATGTATTTCAATGCAGGGTTGTTTTATGATTGAGATACTATTATAGTTTTTATTAATATTTTATTAATATTATATAGTTTTTATTAATCACTTTTTATTTTCATATTTAGTTTCCATTTTAATTTTAGTTAATGTTTTAGTAATTTTGTTGTGTGTTTTTGTTGTTTTTATTAGTTTTTGGTTTTATTTATATATATGGGGATATGAGTATATGTAAATGAGTTTTTATTCCATTTTTTTCAGTTTTAATTATTTTAGTACATTAAGATAAACTAAGTTAAAATGAGAAATATTGCCATAAAAAAATTATATTTTATTTTATTTCAGTTAACCTTTATTTTATTTCAGGTAGCCAATGTTTTGGTTTGGTTTGGTTTGGTTTGTGTGTGTGTGTGTGTGGTTTTAATTTTAGTTTTAGTTAACTATACTAACCCTGTCTCAGTGATACTAATTAGAAATTATTATACAAATCACAATCATATGGTAATTTTGCACATGCTGAATAGTAGAAACAATGAAATTATACTGTATTATAGTTAACTTAAACTTAAAAAGTGAAAGTTAAAAAAAACCCTACCTAATCAAAATGAAAAAAAAAAAAAAAAAAACTGTAAAATTGTTCAGACTTCAACTAAAATTCAATTGAAAACAGAAAACAACAAATCTAATTCAAAATATTAACAAAACTATAACAGCATATCAGTGATAGTTAAAGAAGACTGTCACCTACTGGTCAAAAGATGAAGCAGTTATATAAGCAGTTGATTTGTTTTGTTAATCAGGATGCTGATAGAGACGGTTTTTGTTCTCTATGATGATGTTGATGTTTTTGTCTCTTTAGCTGCCAGTACGGCCGTCTGGTCCAGAAACGGTCAGGGAGCCTCGTCCCCGAGTTACGAGCCGCCGCTGCACTCGCTGGTGAGAGATACAGACGCTGAGATCGAAATGATACAAACAAATAACGCAACGCAATGCTGATTGAGCGATGAACAAATACACATTACTCAAAAGATCTGAGATGTTTTGGAGACTTGTGAAGATCATTCCTCCACTGAGAAACAGAGAAAGTAAAGCTTCTGGAAACAAACGTTCCTCAAAAGATCCTGATGATCAGATTTGAGACGCACTGATTTTTCTAAAAAATGATTGATGGAGAATCAAAGTAAAGCCGAGCTGCTTCAGTCCAGTAAGAGTTCATCTGGAAATATTACTACCAGTGTTGGGGGTAACACATTACAAGTAACGCAAGTTACATAATCACGATACTTTTAAGTAACTAGTAAAGTAAGCATTACTTTTTAGTTTAGAAGGAAATATCTGAGTTAGTTTTTCCAATAAGTAATCCCAGTTACTTTGTTTTCTCATGTATTGACTGACAGCTCTTGTTTTGCCATGTTGAGAGAAATCAGGAGTAAGTGCAGAGCGTTGTGTGTGAACATGATCTTACTGTAGTTCAGACTAAATATCAACATGTATTTACTCATCTCACCTGCACAAAAACAGATTCAGTATTCCTCAAAATTAATAAAAAGTCAAATGCAAACTCAGAATACAAACCTGCAATAATTAAATGTTAAATAACAGAAAAATCATTTATGCATTCAAACCCATTTTATTAATGTCTTTGCTACTGACCTTCAATGATCCAATTCAAACATAATAATAAGGCAATGGGGGCCATGTGGGTTTGGATTTTGTTTTCCCTTCATAAAAAAAAAAAAAAAAAAAAAAACCTTCATTTAAAAACTGCATGCTGTGTTTACTTGTGTTATATTTGATTAATATTTAAATTTGTTTGATGATCTGAAACATTAAAGTGTGACAAACATGCAAAAAAATAAAAAATCAGGAAGGGGGCCAAAAATTTTTCACACCACTGTGTATATATATATATATATACACTGCCGCTCAAAATTTTGGGACCAGTAAGATTTTTAATGTTTTTTAAGGGAGTCTCTTCTGCTCATCAAGGCTGTATTTATTCAGTCAAAAATATAGAAAAAAACAGTAATATTGTGAAATGTTATTGCAATTTCTAATACTGGTTTCCTGTTTTAATATACTTTAAAATAGAATTTATTTCTGTGACGCAGCGCTGAATTTTCAGCATCATTACTCCAGTCTTCAGTGTCACATGATCTTTCAGAAATCATTCTAATATACTGATTTATTATGAGTGTTGAAACTGTTGTGCTGCTTCATATTGTTTTTTGGAACATGTGATACATTTTTCTTTGATTCTTTGATGAATACAAAGTTAAAAAGAGCAGCATTTGTTCAAAATAGAAATCTTTTCTAACAATATAAGTTTTTACTATGACATTTATTCATTTAACACATCCCTCCAGAATAAAAGTATTAATTTCTTAAAAAAAAATAAATAAAATTACTGACTCCAAACTTTTGAATAGAATTGTATATTCTAACAAAATTTCTTTTTTAAATAAATTTAGATTTTTTTAAATAGATTTTTACCATTACACTAAAAGAGATTTTACTGGATAAAAAAATCAGTCAGATGACAGAAGATATGCAGCAGATTGAGAGTGAAACAGGTTTGATCTAGGGTTGCTGCGATAGACGCTGTTGACAGTTTTAATGGTGTGAACATGTCACTAGCCCACCGCGGCACCACCCTCACTATTGTTTTGATTTTTTTATAGTAATAAAAATCGTTTAGTTCAGTTAGAGAACAGACACTACAATTAAAACTGAACGCGGCTGCTCAATGACAGTCGCATCACAGATCAGATTTCATTTATCACGAGAGGAGAAGCTGACAAGAAGAGTGAGGTGAGACAGACAAGAGTTTCAAAACGACATGCAAAACCGCCTGTTTTAAAAAATATTTAGGATTTTGAAAATCCTGTTGACTTTGCAATATATCTAAGGTGATACTGGAAGTTTTTTTTAAACATTTGTTTCTTATTTATTTGGTTCCACAGTGTTTGCTGATTTTTATTTAAAGTCTGTATTTTTTATTTTTTTTTTTTTTATTTTACATCAAGTATGCCGTGTCTTTCTTATTCGTTTTGCTAACAAACGTACATTTTTTATTTATTTGGTTCCGCATTGTTTACTAATCTTCAGTTTTGTGTACCTAAACCTTGTGTAAGTTATTTTATATTAGGCATGTAGCATGGTGTATTTTTATTCGTTTTGTTAAAAGTTCTATGTTCTACATTGTATTTTATTGTTGCTAGAATTGAATTCAAGCAATTGACACCGAATTGACGCCAATTTGAAAGTGAAAGTAAAATGTGCACGGCCAGTGTTGTCACACGTCGATTAACCGGTGGGAAAATTTCCTCACCGTCCCAGCCCTAGTTTGATCATGCTGACTGTGTGTCTCTGTCCTGCAGCAGAGTCGTATCGAGGACAGGCTGGAGCGGCTGGACGATGCCATCCATGTGTTGCGCAGTCACGCGGTCGGTCCATCCACAGCGATGTCCGGCACTCACGCAGACATGCACGGACTGATCACTCCGTCTCACTCTCACAACGGAGCCATGGGCGGCCTGAGCGCCGGATACAGCGGCGGACTGCTGCCCTCCAACAGACACTCACTCATGGTAAGAGCCGCTGACCTCTGACCTCTGAGCTCCCGCCGTCTGGAGCCACTTCCTGCAGAGAGAGGATGTTCATGCGAGTCACGCATCTCTCTGTGTTTCTTCTTATTCACTCATTAGTGTCTAGATCAGCCTGTTTGGATTGACCCATCATGTGTGCAGCGCCACCTAGTTATTATACGTAAAGCTAAAATCATCAAACTAATAACTGATACTAGAACCATAAAAAAACATTGTCGTTACTTGAAATTAAATCGGTTTTAAATTAATTAAAATAAAACATTTAAAAACTGTAAATGTACTTTATTTCAGCTAGTTGACAAGGCAACATTTTTTGTTTTAGTGTTTAAATAAAAAATAATAAATAAAATCAATTATTTAAAAAAAACTATGTAGACATATTTTTTTAAACAAAACTAATAAAAATTACATGATATTTCAGCTAGTTGCCAAGGAAACATTTATCATTTCTCAATTATAACTTGATGTTAAAATAACTAAAAGCAAAATAAGAATTAATTAAAAATTATATAGTTTTTATTATTATTTTTTTAAAATAATTAGCAACTTCTTTTGTTTTAGAAAGTTGACAAGGCAATATTTCTCATTTTTGATTAAATAAAAAAATACAAATTTATAAGTAAAATCTTTAAAACAAAACTATAAAAAAAATTATAAAAATAACATATTTAATTTTTCAAGGATGTTTCAAGGAATTTATTTGATATTTCAAGGAAACATTTAAATTTTAAGATGTATTAAAATTTGTAAAACTTAAATAAAAATTAATTAAAACTGATACAGTTTTTATTATTATTATTTTAAAAAAATTAAAACAGTTAAAAATTGTTACTTGAAATTAAATAAATGTTAAAATAAAATATTTTATCAACTTTTTTTATTTCAGCTAATTGCCAAAGCAACATTTCTCATTTTGGTTTTAATGAAAAATAATAACAATTTATAAATAAAATATATTAAGAAAAACTATAAAAATAAAAAAACATTTCAGAATTTCAAGTAGTTTTTTGTAGAGACATGTAGTTTAACTTGATATACTAAAATAACAGAAATAAAAATTAATTAAAAGCAATATGGTTTTCATTATTATTTTTAGGACAAAAATGACATAAGTACACAACAAAATTACTAAAACTAACTAAAATGAAAGTAAGAACAGAAAATATATAAATACAATCCAATTTAAAATATTAACAAAAACTATAATAGTATCTCAGTGATACTAAAATAACACTGCCACCTACTGGTCAAAAGTTTAAGACTATTGTACTTGCAATAAAAATCGTCATGCTTAATGTGGTGAGCATGACGTCACTGATGCAGTCCTGTAATGTCTTAAGTGTTATTAGTTCAGGTAGGAGCAAAGAATTGTGGGTAGTGATGTTGGCTCTCCTCTGACTGTAAGTTAAGCAGCACCGAACTAAATACAGGAAATAACTGAGCGAGGGGGAGGACAAGACTTCAAAAGGAAGATGCTGGTAATATTTTCCACATTTAAGGCTTTTTTAAGACTTGAAACAATCCATAAAGCTTCAAACAGCTGGAGAGAATAAAGAACAGAAAGAGAATACATGAGGAAAAGAAGATATAATGCATGTCCGACACACACACATTATTGCATGCACATTTATACATAAACCATTTCTGATGCACTCAAATCTTTTTATGTAGTCATCAGTACATGAATTGCATTAAAATGCATAAAAATGGGACTGAATTATTGAAAATGAATGTTTCACACAGGCACATGCACGCATGTTCCTTAAGAAAATGACTGTATTTTTTAGGGTTCTTGTAGCTAAAAAGTGGCTCTTAAAAGAGTAAATATTCAGACTGATCTGTTTCTGATGAAGTGTTCTTTGTAAGCTTTTGTTTGTACATATTTCCAGTGTTAACGAGCTGTTTTTAATGACATGAATAACGGCAGGCGTGGGTTTGCTCAGGCGTTTGATTGGACGAGCTCTGCTGTCGACGAGGTCCTGAATCTCTGCTCAATGCTGCTGTTTATTTATTCACTTTCACAAGTGAGTGTGTGTGTGTGTGTGTGTGTGTGTGTGTGTGTGTGTGTGCTGTCATGGCATTGGATTATAATGCATCCACATTATTAAATCAGTGTTGTTAAAGGGACAGTTCACCCAAAATGTATCATTCTGTCGCGGTGTTATTTTAGCATATTCGATATACTATTATAGTTTTTGTTCATATTTTGAAATAGATTTGATCTTATTTTTATATTGTTCAGTTTTCATTTTAATTTCAGTTAAGGTTTTAGTAATTTTGTTGTGTGTTTGTCATTTTTATAAATTTTAGTTTTTTAATATAAATAATTTTAATTAAGTTTTCATTTTAGTTTTACTGAAAGTTTTAGTATTTTTATTGTTTTTGCAGTTTGTATTAGTTTTTTAATATGTGTATATATATCATGTTTATCAAGTTTTAGTTGTTTTGTGTTTTTGTAATTTTATCAGTTTAAGTTTTTAATATGTGTACATCATTTTTATTAAGTTCTAACTTAAAGTTTTAGTAATTCTTTGTTTTTTGTAATTTTTTTTATCATTTTAAAAAATGTTTATATCATTTTAATTGAGGTTTGTTGATCTAATTAGTTATATATATATATATATATATATATATATATATGTGTGTGTGTGTGTCTACATAGTTATTTTTATTCATTCTTTTTATTAGTTTTTTTTAGTTAAAAAATAAAATGAGAAATGTTAAAAAAAAAAAGTTTTCATATTTTATTATATTTCAGTTAGTTTATTTTATGTAATAAAAAATTATGGTTTTAGTTAACGATAATAACCCGCTTTTGTCATAATTTTCTCACCCTCATTTTTATTTCATACCCGTATGACTCTTTTACTTTCTATGGCAAATGGAAGAAGTTATTGAGCTGAATGCTGGCGCTGCTCTCTTCAGTGGAAGTGAAGGTTAGGGTCCTGTGAAGTGAGCAGATGATGAAGTGAATGAGAGAACTGTGTGTCTAGAGGAACAGCTGGATGAGATCTGGTGCTGAGCTCATGCTGGAAACAGGTGCTCACATGAAGAAAGAGACTCAAACACACACAAAATGGCTGTTCGCCGTTACATGATACGTCTAGTGCACTATAGGAACTTCAGCATGAGCAGATTTACCAAAGTGTGCAGGAGACATACAGTACAAACCATGCAGACCTTCCTTTCCCAGCATGACAAATGAACAATTCAGCAGAATTAAGTCATATTCATCTTTGAGTTTGGAGTTCCATCATTTTGATTCTTAATCCTTCATATTTATAATATAATCATTGTTATAACCCATCATTCTCTGTTATTATATTATGTGAATATATTCCCAATATTAAAAACAACCAGAAAGTGTTAATTTAGCTCGTTTTTAACTAAATCAATTTAAAAATCCAACACTACAATAAGTTACTCTGCAAAAAAATGATTTTCTTCCTCAGTATTTTTGTCTTGTTTTCCAGTACAAATTTCTTAAATTAAGATGCAAAATGACATAAGATATTGAGTCAAAATAAATTAATTAATAATAATAGTAATAATAATAGTAAATTAGCTTAATTCAGAGGGAAGACAATATTATTTTTCTGCAGATACTTAATTTTGATACATTTTTCATAAAAGACTTGATATCTTATGCAGTTTTGCTTCTTAAGTAAATGTATTTTGATTTAAAAATTAGTAGAAATTTGTATTGGAAAACAAGACAAAAATACTGAGGTAGAAAATCATTTTTTACACTTTTAAGTATAGTCTTTTTTATTGTTTTCCCATTAAAATATCTAAAACAAAAATTGTTTTTAGATTTTTACATTTTCTATGTAAAATGTCATGTTTAATTCACTGCTACTTGCCATTTCTTTGTAATTATTTGTGAAATTTACAATCAATTTCTGAGTGAAAATTGTTTCTGCAGCATTTTTTTCAGTGTAAAGCCTGAAGATGCAAACATGATAGCGAGTGTGCGCAGTCATATCAATATTTCTTTGTATAAATCATCAGTAACTCTGAGTGAAGGCTGATCTGGTGTGTTTTCTGAGCACTGGCTCTCTCTGTAAGCGTGTCAGGCGTTTAGATCTCATGATCTGATGGCTTTAAGCGCGATCGACCCTCGACAGAAGATTTCCTGCAGCTTCATCCTGAAAGAGGTGCTTTGAAACGTTATTACTGTGTGTTTAAGCTCTGACGCATCTGCAGCAGAAGAATGAACATAACAGCGCTTCCTACAGACTCCTGCTTCTCCACACAGTCAGTATGCAGTGAGAAAAGTCTGACCCCATGTGTATTTATTAGAAATATTACCAGAAATATTCAGTTTTCACTGCAAAAAATATCTTAAATTTAACTTAATATGAGTTAAAATATCTAAAAATCAGAAACGAGACATTTATTTGAGAAGCAGCTATGCATAAGATATTAAGAGTTTTCATATTTTGTTTTCATTCATGGCATCTATTAATATAAGTGCATTTTGTTTTAATGCACTGGCAAATTATTGAACTTGTTTATACATAAAATGTACACAAAATACACTCATATTAAAGATGCTATAGTAGTATTTTTGTCATTTTCCAGTTAAATCTATGATTGAAACTAGAAGCATTTATTTGAGAAGTAGCTCTGCATAAGATATTAAGACTTCTTTTCAAACTTTGTTTTCTTTCACTGCATCTTTTTAATATAAGTGCATTTTGTTTTATTGCGCTGGCAGATTATTTCACTAGATTTACCCTTGTTTGTGCTCAAAACATGAAAATTCTGCCATTACTGAGACAAAATACACTCATATTGAAGATAACTGCTATAAAATAATGAGTATTTTTGTCATTATACAGTTAAAATAACTAAAAATCATTGAAACTAGACAAATTTACTTGAGAAGCAGCTCTGCATAAGATATTAAGACTTGTTTTCATACTTTGATTTCATAATTTGTTAACTTAAAACATCTGAAAATCTGAGACAAATCGGCTTGTATGAAAGATCACAAACAAATTTTTATATTTTATATTTTATTTTGGTCGTTTTCCAGTTAAAATATCTAAAAATCATTAAAACTAGAGGCATTTATTTGAGAACCAGCTCTGCTTAAGATATTACGACTTCTTGTCCTACTTTGTTTTAATATTTTGTTTTCATTCACTGCAACTTTTTAATATAAGTGCATTCTGTTTTATTGCACCAGCAACTTGTTTATAACTTAAAACAGAAAAATCTGTCAGTGCATTGAGACAAAATGCACTCGTATTGAAGATAACTGCTAGAAACTGAGTGGTTTTTTTTTTTTTTTTTTTTTTTTTGTCATTTCTAGTTAAATATCTATCTATAATTCAAAAGAGACAAATTTATTTAAGAAGCAGCATAAGATATTTTTGCAGTGCAAATTATTTCACTAGTTTTCGACTTGTTTATACTTAAATCATAGAAAAATCTGTTGTCTGCAATGAGACAAAATACACTCGTATTAAAGATAACTGCTGGAAACTAATGAGTGTTTTTGTCATTTTCCAATTAAAATATATAAAAATCATCAAAACAAGGCAAATTTACTTAAGAAGCTGCTCTGACTTGTTTTCATACTTTTTCATTCACTGCATCTTTTTAATATAAGAGCATTTTGTTTTATTGCACTGGGAAATTAAATCTTGTTTTATAACTTGTAAAAGAATTGCTAATAGTGAGACAAAATACACTTGTATTAACTGCTATAGACAAATGTCAATATTTTATGCAGTGTTGCTTCTCAAGTACTGTAAATGACTTGAAAGAGTGTGTGTTTCACACTAAATGGGTTTCAGGGCGACTGGAGACTCAGGTGAGGTTTGTAACTGAGCGAAGCCTGAGAAAATGCTGTTTAGGGCCACAGAGACGTACAAACAGCCAGCCATGACTACAACACAGGAAACAGCACATAATTACGCCTGTGTGTGTGTGTGTGTGTGTGTGTGTGTGTGTGTGTGTGTGTGTGTGTCTGGGACTCACAAAGACGCACTATTCGCTGCTCAGACGCCCCTCTCCCATCGCCGTGGAAACGCAGCCATACAGAGAGCGCTTTGTCATCACACTTTTCCACACACACACACACACACACACACACACACACACACTCGTCTCAGTGTTCATCAGCTCTCCGGCGCCCCCTACAGCTGCAGATCTTCCGTCTCTTCCATCTCAACCACAAATGCTCACCTGATGAAAAAAGTGCAAAAAACATCTTTTAGTGGAACTAATAGAATTGTTTTTTTAAATGTAGTTCTTACACCTGATGTTTAAAGTGAAGCATTTACATATAAATTATGTAGTAATTGTATATAAATTATGATATTAATTAGATAATAATGATGTTATTATTTTATAAGGTTACACTTTATTCTAAGGTGTCCTTGTTACAGTGTAATTATACATTTAAGTACTGAATAATATTATTTAACTACATGAACTTACTATATGGTTAGGGTTAGGATTAGGGTTTGGCTTAGTGTAACTTGCATGAAATTTTGCATAATTAATTGTTATTATGTAACACATGTAACAAGGACACCTTAAAATAAAGTGTTACTGTGCAACCTGTGCACGGAAGTGTTGATTTCTTTCATGAAAATACTGGATCCTGTAAACCTGTGAGAAGACATGAGAACCAGAGCTGTGTGTGTGTGTGTGTGTGTGTGTGTGTGTGTGTCTGCTGTAGATTCATGAAATCATGGGAAAAAAATGCTGAGAGTTTGTCTGGGAAAAATAGTTGTGCTGACAGACAGCAGAGATCACGGTCAATGACACACACACACACACACACTGTATCATCAGGCATATTTTGACCCATTTCTGAATTGTTTTTATCATTGCTGGAGTTTCAGAGAAGAATGACAAGAATAGTCAAGTAGTCACCTAACAGCCAACTTATTGATATTTTAACTTCTTGTTTTTATTTGTATTATTTAATATTTTATTTTTTCTTTAATATTTTTTTGTATTATTTATTGTTTATTTATTTTCCTTTAATATTTTTATTGTTTATTTTATTTTGTCTGATATTTGTACTTTATCTTTATTATTATTATTATTTTATGCTTCGCCTTATTTAGTATTTTTATCATTTTATTAATGAATTATTTATGGTTTACTTTAGCTTTAATATTTTATTCTTGTTAATTTTATTTTTGTCCTATTGAACTTTTTTATTTTTATAACTTTATGTATTATTTATCGTTTATTTTATGTTTAACATTTTTGTTAATTTTATTCTTAGTCTTATTTAATATATTTTTATAATTGTATTATTTATTTTGTCTTTAATATTTTTATTATTGTATTTTATTATTTTATTTTGTTATTATTATTAATTATTTATTTGATTTTTCTTTAATATTTGTATAATTTGTTTATTTGTTTTTATTTTATCTTTAATAAAGAAATTTTTATTGCTTATTTGATTCTTTAACATTTGTATAATTTCTGTATTATTTATTTTTATTTTACGCATATCTTTGATATCTTTAGTATTTATTGCTTATTTATTCTTTTTTGACTTTAATGTTGTTATTTTTAGCATAAAGTGCTCTAAATCTGGTGATCTGAGTTTCTCTAACAGGGTTTCAGCATTTGATCTGATTGTTTAAAGCGAGTTCCCATCTCTCTGACCCTGTCGCCCTGTTATTCCGGCCCGTGACCCCGTGACCTCTGTATGTCCAGGTCCTGACGCGGCCGCTAAATACAGTATTGTGTTGAGAATCCGCCTTATCGTCTCATGTAGGAAGTTGTTTTTTTCCTTTCAGAGTAATGTTTCCTGCACTCGTTTCTCTGCAGGATATTCTTGTTCCAGCCTTTGTTTGGACTGAAGCCGTTTATTTTTAGGACTGTAACCCTGTCACTCTATTGTTTGGCCATTTGATAGATGGATATTTGATTTGGCCAGTAACCTTGAAATCACACACACAGATAAAAACAAGCATTTAAATATATAAATATATCATGCATAAATAAATTTTGATGACTACATCATTCTGCAAAAGAACTTACTCAGTATATTTTTTTAGTATTCTTACTCAATATTTTTGTCTTGAATAGTCATCCAACAGCCAGCTTTTTGATATTTTAACTTTGTTTTCATTTGTATTATTTTATTTTATTTTATCTTTAAGTTTTGTTTATTTATTTAGTTTAATCTTTTAATACGTTTAATATTTTTAATTTTTATTCATTATTAGATTTTTATTTAATATTTTTATCTTATTAATTTGTTTATTTATTGCTTATATTATTTGTTTTCTTTTCTTTGATATTTAAATTTTTATAATTTGTTTGTTTATTATTTATTGTTTATTTTATCTTTAATATCTTCCAGTGGAGTCAGAAAAATAAACTTAATTTAAAAAGAAAACAAGATTATTTTTCTGGCCAAATTGGCAGATATTTTTTCTTGTTTTAATTGAAAACTCCCTTAATTGTAATACATTTTTTTTAGAAAATGAGACTTAATGAGACTTAATATCTAAATGCCTTAATATCTAAATGCCTCTTGATTTAAGAATGTTTAGATATTTGTACTAAAAAAATTTCATCACTGCAGACTCTTGAGTGCGTCTGTGTAAAAATAAAGCATCTTAATTCAATAGAGTCACCAGGAAGCAATTTTCTCTCTTTCTTTGAAAGTGCTTTGCTAATTTGGCCTGTTTTTTTGTAGTTCAGAGGAATTTGCTAAAACCAGGTCTGGTGTTCTCGTCACAGATGTCACGAGATCCTGGACCACCCTGGAAGAACCTCCTCAGATCCTCTCTAAAAAGCCATATTCTGTGCTTTCATAGGATTTATTTTTCATTTAGATTGATATCTTTAGTTTCATGCATAATTCATATTTTCGTGATCATTTCCACCCATTAAACAGGCTGGTTTTGCTGCTGTAGCTATAAAGACTTTATGTAAATGACCTCTGTAATGATCAGGGCTGGTCATGTTGGTGTTGATGTGTGAATGTGGGCGGTCTTATGTTAATGAGCTCATATCATTGATTATGATTTCGGAATGATTTTGTAGTTTTTATAGTTTAGTTTCCATAAATGTGGAATGAACATCAAAATTTGTTCAATAAAACAGACATATTAGATGAAAAACTCATGAAAATTAGATGAAAAACTCATGAAACACTGTGTGTGTGTGTGTGTGTGTGTGTGCGTGTTTGTGTTGAAAGCTGCTGTCAGTAGGCCGTCTGGTCCTCATCTCTCTCCTCACACACACGCAGCTTCACAGAAGAGCTCTGTGGCAAATAAACTCCATCAGTCTTCTAAGGTCTCGGTTAACGACTAACCCCTAATTAACTACAAGACTGAGAGACTGCAGGAACTCCACCAGAACCAGTTTCCCACAATCACTCGGCCAAAAATGAGCATCCTGTCATCATTTACTCCTAAACACGATTGTCCTTCTCGCAGAACACAAAACGAGACGTTTAACAGAATGTGCAGACTCATCTTTACGATACAATGAGGCAGAAATGCATGAAAATTAAATATTAAATATTTATAGTGCATAATAGTGCATGGGGCAGTGTTGTTATTGAAAACTAAAACTATTAAAAATTATTAATAGATAATAAATTTATAATTTATTTCAGTTATACAGAAATGCTGTATAACTGAAATAAATTATAAATACAAACATTAAGGCTAAATTGAAATAAAAAACTAAAAGACAACAATTAAATAAAAATAAAACAGAAGTATTAGCTGAAAACCTTAATTAAAAATATTAGAGGAAAAACTTAAGTATTAGAAATATTACCTTGACAAAATAACTGAAAATAAATAAGTTGAAGTTTAAAAAAATAATAAAACTGAAATAAAAATATATTAAATCTAATTAGAATTATTTAAAAAAAACTAATAAAAAAGGCCAAAAAAAAATGTTAAATGTTAAATAAAATGCAACAGAAATAGTAGATGAAAAACTGAAATGAAAATTTAAAATGTTGCCTCGGCACCTAACTGGAATAAATAAGTTGAAGTATTAAAATTACTAAAACTGAAATTTAAAAAAAAAAAAAGAAAAGTTAAATAGAAATATTTAAATAAAATGAATAAAAAAGTCATATTGTTAAATAAAATAGAAATAATTGAAAAACAAAATAAATTAGAAATTTTGCTTTGGCAACTAATTGATATATCTGTAAGTACTAAAATTACTAAAACTAAAATAAAAAATAAAGCTAAATAGAATTTTAAAAAAGCATTAAAACTATTAAGAAAATGAAGACTGAAAAATTGTAAAATAAAAGCTAATTTAAAATATAACTCAATAATAATATGACTAATATTAACACCGATATGTGCTGCAATTCTAATATTTTTACAGGAATATTGTTTGGTGTTTTTTGGAGCCTGACAGCCCCTGATATGAAAAAAAGTGCTCTAGAAATACTGCTAAAAATCTCATTTTGTTCTTCTTAGGTGAAAACGTGAGGAATGACTTGAGTTTGAGTGAACAGTGATGGAATTGTGTAACATTTTGGGTGAATTATTAATATAAACAAAACTACAATTACCACAGAATCTCCATTCATAAAATCCTCCAGCACATGCATGTTTGTTTATAAATTATTTTTTATAAATTTACCAATGCTTTCTAGTACTCTTTGCTCCATTTAACCACATTTTTTTTATTTTATTAACCACGTTTTTTTTTTATTTTACCATGTTAAAATCAGCAGAATATTCCATCAGTTCCTCAGAATGATCCGGTCCGTTTCTCTCTTTCAGTGTGTGACAGTAATTCACTTCTGCTTTTAAATAGAAAACCTTTATTGAATATATGCGATCTGACATCGCCTTCCGCTCTCCTTCAGTCTTTCTGCGACATTCTCTGTTATTTGCATGAAGCCGCCGGGAGACAACAGCGTCACCGGATTAACCAGAATTACAGAGAGAGACTCGCGGACCTCCGATTGTGTCCTTAAAACAAAAACAGAGCGAGAGGGAAGCAAACTTGTGCCAAATCACAATTCCTGCTGGATGTGTGTACTATCGAGGGAATTAGGGAGCCCACAATTAAGCATATGGGCATTAAGATAATTGTCAGTTGTGTTGGCGAACGTGATGGCAGACAGATGGATCAGACTCAGCCCGCTCTCCGCTCGGCACCATGGGACATTACTTTGGATTTTACCTGCCTGAATAAATTCACAGTGTTTTCACCAACGGGAAGAAGAAAGATTAGAGGATGGAGAGAACGAGAGAGAGAGAGAGAGAGAGAGAGAGTTTGGCTGTGTTCACACATACTACATACTACTCACACTATTTCTGTAGCATGTGCTGTGTATAGTTTGTGAATTTTGATGACATGCAGTATTATATTTGGTAAAAATGTACAAGAAATATGCTGTGCATACATGCAAAACACTCTATCCCACAATGCAACTTTTCAGCTTGATGATATATCTTTTTTTAATATTTTAAATATTTTCATTTATGTCTCTTTCTTGACTCTGATGTTCTTTTCAATAAATAATTATTTATTTTTTATATTATTATTATTATTATTATTATTATTATTATTTAGAGTAAATTTTAATTTATAAATGGTTATTTTTTTACTTTTTATTTTTATTTATTTTATTTTTTTGTCTCTTTCTTGACTAATTAAATTTTTTATTTTTCATTAATATTTAAAAAAGAAAATAACATTTTTAATGAATAAATAATCATTTCAATTTTTATTATTTCTATTTTTGTCTCTTGTAAGTAATAGAATACTGAATTTTAAATATATAAATTATTATTTTTCAACTTTTTATTGTAATATTTTTTTCTCTTTCTTGACTAATTCAATTTTTAGAATGTTTAATTTTTTCATTAATATTTTAAAAAAAATCATAACTAACCATTTTAATGTTTTATTAATTGCTTTATCATTTTTAATATTTGTTTTATCATTTTTGTCTTTCTTAATTCTTATTTCATTTTTATTTTTATTTGTATTAAAAAATAATTGGAATTTTTTACCAATTTACCAATGATATTTATAAATGCTTTTTATGTTTGTTTTATTTTATTATTTTTCTCTCTTTCTTGACTCAATTCAAACTTAATTTAGCTTTTAATTTCAGCAAAACCTTCATTCACCTTGGAAATGGCATGTCGAGTGCATTGCATTATGGCGTGAAGTATTCCGTGTGTTCTGTTATATATCACACATTTTTGGAAATATATTATTCCATGCATGCAGAAAATACTGTATACAGTATACTGTGCAGAATATATACTGCACACTACAGAAAGAGTGTACCCTAACAAAGTGGAAGACAGAGTGAGTGATGGAGGCTGTAAAATGGAGGTGTGTTGTGGGGTTGTGTTTGTGAAGGGTTACTGCGCCCTCTGTTGGCTGTTAACGGCGGAGCGGATTGAGTGATTAGGCCTGGGTGAAACCAACAGAATGCTCTGGATGCTTTTATCTGCTCAAGAAGGAATGCATTTGCATGTTTAGATGTGTGTGTGTGTGTGTGTGTGTGATGTCTCTGTCTCTGTGTTTGTCCAGGTGGGCGGACATCGCGAGGACGGTTTGAGGAGCGGTCACTCCATCGTGGCCAATCAGGTGTCAGTACCGCAGCTTCCTGTGCAGTCGGCCACTTCCCCCGACCTCAGCCAATCCGATCCGTACAGGGGTGAGCGTGACACACACACACACACACACACACACACTGGCATCATGTGGGCACAGAGCGGGCAGAATGCCAGCCTCCTCCATCTGCCGCCATTTTAGAGCATCACCACACAGATGAGTGTACAGCGGATTCCCACGCTCACTTTCTGATTCACAGGCCACGCATATGACTGTTTTCAACATTGATAATAATCAGAAATGTTTCTTGAGCAGCAAATCAGCATATTAGAATGATTTCTGAAGGATCATGTGACACTTCTTTCAAAAACATTTTAAAAATCCTAATCATTAACTCATTAATAGTCTTGTAGCTAATCATCAAGTTATTCAATATATTTTATTGTTACATTTCCCTGGAATATTATTTATATTGAACCAAAATATACATAAATATATTTTATATAATATATTTATTTTTACAATTCATGTTTTTCATCTAAAATATTGAATTATTATTAATATTGAAAATATAGAACATTTTTATTGTTATACTTCTAAAATATTGAATTGGGTTTAATTATAATTATATGTAATATTTTCAATATTAATAATAAATCAATATTTTAGATCAAATATACAAATCGTATTTAATATATTTAATAGTTATTTGTTTCTTTATTATTATTAATATTGAGCCAAAATATATTCATCACATTTTTTGTATTATATATTTATACATTAAAATTGTGTTTTTCCTCTGAAATATTGAATTATTATTATTATTGAAAGTTTTTATTGTTATGCTTTCCTCTAAACTGTTGAATTGAGTTGAGTTAGTTTGTTGTAAGTAGTGTAATCTGTATCAAATGATTGGTGAGACTCATTCTCGCTCATGTTCAGCATCAGGCCGTCCGCTGGCCGAACCCCAGCCTAATGTGTGAACAATTACGAGTGCGTTAAACCATGCGCTATATTTCTGATATGAATATGTAAAAGGAAATTGTAAATGACCCGGGAAGCGAGGCGTAAAAACTCCAGGCTGGTTTAAAGCGGCGCTCGTGCTCTTCTTGGCAAACGCTTTCTGTGTGCAAAACCCAGCCAGAGAGTTAATGAGGTGCTGAGCGCAGTAAAATATGAAGAGCAGCAACATAAATAACAGTACTGAGGATCACAGATGATTATTTGTGAACGGCATCCAGAAGGAATTCATCAAGATCCCGCTGGAGCGCTTTAAACAATACTAACATGGACTTCAGACCTTTACTGGGCTGTACCGTGCTTCTTTAGCAGGGTACCATGGTAATATCGCATATTTGTATAGTTCATTTAAAAAAAGCACCTGAAGTACTGAAATTCATGTGCCATGGTTTTCATATGGTGCTTCCAAGAATACCATGGTACTGTATTAATAAGGATGGTACTGGAATAACATGGCGTATCATAAAAACATGAATTTCAGTACAATTATATTCCAAAGTGCCATCGCTGTTTCATAGTATCACCACAGTACTTTTCATAAGCATAATATCATATCTTTGGACATAATTAAATCAATTTTTTTCAAAATGTTTTTGACATTTTTATCATTTCACTTTTAATTAATTACTTTATTTATTTATTTATTTATTTAATAGTTTTTTTATTCATTTACTTGTTTTTTTTTTTTTTTTGTTAAATTTATTTATTTGTTCAAATTATTTTAACAAATATATTTGAATTTTTAATTATATCATGTTGTTTCAATATATTTTTCAAATGTTTAGTTATTTGTTTGCTTGTTTGTTTGATTTATTTATTTTGTTATTTTAAAAAATATTTGAATTTGTATTTTTTATAAATTTAATTTAACATTTATTGTGTGTGTGTGTGTGTGTTTGTGTAATTAGTGCTGTCAAACGATTAATTGCGATTAAAAGTTTTTGTTTACATAATATATGTGTATATTTACACACATGTATATATTTAAGAAAAATATGTTATGTTTATACATTAAATATATATATTTTTTCAATTTACATCTACCATGCAAATATTACAGTATTTTTTTTAAATACCCTGAAGTAAATTTGTAAATATCATTGTTTTTCTTTACCATATAATATTATGTACCATGGTCTTTGACATATCTACGAAACAAAAGTGTTTTCTGGAGCTTTATTTTGTATAAATGTGCCTTCATGAAGTGGTCATTTGGAGGCCGTGTAAATGTGTGTCGATTGGTCTCAGTGTGGTTCCCAGCGATGTCATTTCCTGGAGGCACTGAGGCGTGAAACAGCCTTACAGCTCTGGTTAAAATCCACCAGGCTTAACCAGATCAAGCCACCCGCGAACACTCTCAGAGGATCGGTGTGGGCAGAGAGAGACGTCCCACTCAAACTTTGTGTCTCCGTCCCAAATCAGGCTTTGTTTGGTCTTCCTTCTCCTCGCGTATCCCATCTGAGCAGCTGTCTGGAACCAACTCCACAAACTCTACTCATTATCCATCCTCCCACCGACTCACAAACACACTCACTCACTGCTACAACATGCCTCTCACATACGCACAGACATATTATAAATATTCATTACAATTGCTTATCTGCATTACTTGTCCCATGTGATATCAGAGTAACACACTAAAAAAATCTCTTCTGCTCACCAAGGATCATAAAAACAAAACAGTGAAATATTATTACATTTTAAAATGGCTGTTTTCTATATGAATGTGTTAAAATATAATTTATTCCTCAAAGCTGAATTTTCAGCATCATTATTCCAGTCTTCAGTGTCACATGATCCTTCAGAAATCATTCTAATCATTTGCGGCTCAAATGTATATTATATTATATTATATTATATTATATTATATTATATATTGAAGTTGTAAAGAAAACAGATTTCTGGAGCAAGTTTTACAAGAAAATGTTATTTCAGTTTTTCTACTTCAAATTTTTACATTTAATTTAATCTCTTACTTGCCATTTCTTTTTAATTATTTTTATATATTATATTATATTATAGTTCTTATTGTTACCAATCTTGAAAACATTGTTTTTAAAATTAATATTTTTGTATGATTTTTTTCAGGATTCTTTGATGAACAGAAAGCTCAAAAGAACAGCATTTATAGAAATATTTGAAATAGAAATCTTTTGTAACATGATAAATGTCTTCACTGTCATTTTTAATCAATTTAATGAGTCCTCGATGAATAAAATTTTCCATTTGTTTTTGTAAATATTACTGATCCTTATACGTTTGAATGATAGTATATCACAGTTTCCACAAGAATAACATTGATCATTTTTCTTCCAAATCTGTTTTTATATTTTATATTTATATATACCATTGTTCATTCACATCCAGTCTTAAGTAAGAAAATGTTGTTTTTTCATGAATAAGACGACCCTGAATTTGACAGGATTTCAAACACCTGTCAGATTGCATTCTCTGTTAATATATGCAGCGTATTTAATAGTTTAATAATGTTATAAAGCTTCACTTTAGCAGCTCATTTGAATGATAAAACAGACGGTTGTGCTTCTGTCTTCTGAAACACAACGATAAAAGAGAAAGACTGATGTTTGAGTTTGAGATCTTTTAGACGTGTGTTTTCTTGTCTCTGGTCTCCAGCGCTCTCCGGCGGTCTGCAGGGTCAGAGCACCTCGTCTGTGAGCTCAGAGATCAAATCTGAAGACGAGGGAGACGAAAACCTGCAGGACGGCAAATCTCTGGACGCCAAGAAGGAGGACATGGACAGCAAGGATCTGAAAGCTATAGAGAGGTCGAGATCTAGGTAAACTGTACCGTGAGCATCGCTTCATTCAAACGCCGTCTGGACTTTGATGAAGTGACACGTGTTCTGAGAGACAGCTAAACACACAGATGAGCAACCCAAGCAAAACTGCTCCAAAACATAAACACAAAAAACATTCTGATCCAGTGTTTGATTTATGTGCTCATACAAACACACACCATTACCTTTAACTCAGCTATTCTCAATTGGTTTTGCCTTAGCAATTTACATCTGGACATTAAATCAAATATTTAGAATTATATTATACAAATTATATAGAATAGGTGTAGAATTCATTTTCACTCAGAAATTGCTAGAACATTTTTACAAATAATTACAAAATAGATGGCAAATTAAACGACATTTTGAAATTCAAAAATATTTATTTTGTATTTTTGTAAAACACACTCCATTAATGTTTATTTTGTTTAACTTTTATTTATTTTCTAACTTCTAAAAATATATTTTTTGTATTTTATTTTATGTAAAAATAAATTTATGATTAAAAATCTAATCTTAAAAAAATTACACGTTGCCTTACGATGTTGGGTTTATTTTGAAACAAAAGTAATGTTCTAGTAAATTTCACAAATATTTTTTTTTACAAATAATTACAAAAAAAAAAAAACTCAGTAAATTAAACATGAAATGTTGAAAGAGAAAGTCTGAAATAGTATGTTCTATTTTTTACAGAAAATACTGTAAAAAAATGTTTTTTTACAGATCAAATGAAATAAAAGTTAAAGTTCTAAAATTACTAAAACTATTAAAAATAATTTTTGTTAACTGAAGTAAAGCTGAAATTAACTAAAATAAATTTTAAATATATAAAATAAATACATTTTAGATAGAAAAAAAAAAAAATCTTTTTACATTTACATTGAAATTTCAGGAGTTGCTAGTACATTTCAAAAAATAATTACAAAGAAACTGCAAATATATAATCTCTCTTAAGTGATAAACATCAGATGTTTATATCAGAGGTTTGAGATTGAAAGCTCATAGTTTTCAGCGACACACACACACACGTCTGGGTTGTTCAGCATCTCGTCTGGTCTTGAGCCGGATTTTAGCTGTTTCTCACACATGAGAGTAGGGCAAATTCATCCAAATTCATGCAGACATTTCCAGGATAAATGCCTGATTCCTCTGCAGGGTTTATAGATTTCCACCTGGAATGACCAATTCGACTCCTTCCACTCAAATTTAAGGCGATCTTTGTGACTGTGATTTCTGATGTCTGATATTTTTTATTCATTTTTTGTTGGTTCTTTAAAGTTTGATTTGAAACAGATTCACTTTTTACTGTTGAACCTAAAATCAAGAAAACTGACTAGAGATTCATTGCTAGAGGGTTTTTAATAGCAATTATATCAATAGCTGATAAATATTTTGTCGTGGCTGATATTATAAATCTTCTAGTCTTCTAGAATTTCATATGCTTTTGTGTCTATTTTATATTTTTATATACTTTATATATCTAGAATTTTATGTACTTTGTGTATACTTTATGTATTTTTTATATACTATATGTATATAGAATTGTATATTCTTTTTATATATTTTATATATCTAGAATTTTATATATTTTTGTATCTATTATGTATTTTTATATACTTAATATATCTAGAATTTTTTATACTTTATATATAGAGAATTTTATGAAATTTTGTATACTTTATATATTTTGTATACTATATTAATCTATAATTTTATATTCTTTTTATGCACTTTATATATTTTTAGAATTTTTCATACTTTATATATCTGGAATTTTATATTTTTTATATGCTTTATATATCT
>CM077258.1:1650000-1660000 GCA_039654775.1 Spinibarbus caldwelli
CTTTTATTGTTTTTATTTATTACCATATTTTACATTATTTAATATAAATTATTATGTCCATGCAGTATAATTTTCACTACTGCATTATATTAGTGCGAGCACTTTTATCATTTTTATTTATTAACATATTTTGCATTACAATAACTAGAATTGTTCAGTTAAAAATAAAGGATCAAATATATTACAAAAAAATATTAAAAATAATAAATATAATATAATTATTATTTACATGCAGTATAATTTTCATTAATGTACTACATTATTGAGAGTACTTTATTATCTTTTTATTTATTTACATATTTTGCATTACAGTAAAGAGAATTGCAAAAATAAAGAATCAAAACATTGCATAAACCAGTATAATATAATATAATATAATATAATATAATATATAAAAATTATTTACATAGTATAATTTTCATTATTGCATTAAATTGATGAGAGTAATTTATTTATTTTTATAATTATAAGAAATATAATAATTATCATTTTTATTTTCATATTTGCATTATAGTAGCAAGAATTATTAAATTAACCAAAAATTTGTCATGTCTATTATGTCCTAACAGAATAGTTTTCATTGCTGTATTACATTAATGATAGTATTTTTATTATTATTATTTACATATTTTCCATTATAATAACTATTATAATTCTATAATTATTAATTAGATATAATTAAATAAAATTATTATTATATAACTCTAAATTATATAGAATAGAATATATAGAATTAGAATTATATAGAATATTAGAATACAGAATTATTATGCCCATAATATATCATTTTCATTACTGCATTACATTAATGAGAGTACTTTTATTATTTTTATTTATTTGCATATTTTACATTTCAGTATTAATTAAATTGCATTGCATTAAATTAAAGAATTAAAGAGAAAAATATGTTTCAATGGCATGAAAATATCGAAAAATAATCTCCATTTAGGCTACTTTAAGAAAAATAGATATTTAGAAGTGCTTTTGTAGTGTTTTGTCGTGTATATGTTAACGTCTCTCTCCATCTGTCCATCTTTCAGGTCAAAGCTGCCAGAATTCATCAAAATGATGAGCGATCACTTCCTTTGACAGCGTCATTTCTGCCCTGACTGTCAGTCAAACAATCAATCGAACGAACGAACGAACGAACAAACTTCCGACCGACCGACCAACTCCTGCGTGTTCCCGTTCCTGACTGCGTCTGTGAGGATTTCTCCTGTAAATTAGGGAGTGGCGCTGGATTCGTTGTGCATATCTTCCTCCAAGCATTCCCTGTTGCAAAAGAAGACGTTTTTATGTACGAACACACACAAAAACAAAAAGACCGACGGGCGATTCTTCAAACATATCATGATGTTGTGGAGGTGTGGAGAGCAGCCGTCTGATTTCAATGGCAATCCTGTCCACACTGTGGAACTTTTGTAGCTGTGCCTCACGGAACTCCTTATGGAAAAATAGAATTAGGAAATTCCCAATCAGTCGGGATGAGAGGAGCTGTCAATCAAACGACCCAGACGGGATTCGGCTGTAGAATTTGGCAAAACCCTTCAAACCTTTGCAATAATGTTGTTTTAGTTCCTTTGAAACCAGCAGATCTTGACCGTTCTGGAACCGCTTTGGGCTCGTTTCGCGAACTTTTTTGCGGATCACCTACCGAAGTCATTTCTCTCCGTTTATTCATTTGTTTCTAGCCATCGACTCTCCCGAAGCCCTCCCGGACCCCGAAGATGCAATTTTAACATGTCGAAACTTCAACCAACGTGCCTTTTAGAGCTCATATCATCACACAACTGGAGGAGAACATTATATAGGATGCAAGCGTATAGGAAACGTTAGTCATTAGGTCTATGCAGTCAGGTTTTTTACGACCTGGAGTTTAAAAAAAAAAAAAAGTAAAAAGGTAAAAAAAGTATTTTTTGGATAAACTGTATTTAATGTACTGTACGGCTATATGTAATTAGAAGGTGTGTCCAGCCCGTGTGGCCCCGCCCACAGCCCCGCCCACCTGTCACCATCGTTATTGAGCATTGTATTATAGATATCCGCTTTTACGAATACAGGCTTGTTGTTGAGCCGCTGTAGTACAAATGTGTGGTTGTACGTGTAAAATGGCTTTTTCTCTTTTTTTATCTCTCTATTCTTCGTCTGTACTGGTTTCTCTGTCAAAAAAATTGAAAAAAATGGACGGGAGGCACTGAAAGTGGACATAAATCTATTAGAAAATCAATATATATAAATGTAGAAATATATACAGTATATAAAGAGACGGAAAGGAGTTCACAAGGAGCGTTTTTCTTTCTGTAAAGCCAAGCGGAGACGTCCCCAACGGCATCCACTCCGAGAGACGTGACTCTGTTTGTCATAACGTCGCCGCGAACGTAACGGCGGCGAACGACGCTCTCGCGAAACCGCCAACAAATCGGCCGGCGAAGGGAAACACACACGGACATTTGTAAATTGTATGCAACAAATGCAAACGTACCATTATTTTGAAATTGTGTATGTAAAAGTTATATTTTTACATGTAGGCTGTTGTTATTTTGTGTTTAGAAATGCGTTGTATCAGTTCTTCTCTTTTGTTTTTTCAAAAAAATACTTCATTGTGTGTTGAAACGTGTCACATTGAAAATGTAGTGAGAACAAAAGCAAAAAAAAAAAAAAGTATGTTTATATTTGCGGGAACATTTTTCTTTTCTATAACGGTGGGTGGTGGGGGTCGGGAATCAAAGCTATACGATTACTCTCTCATCCTCTTTCATCATTGCATTGTCATTTTTAATTGAGTATTTTTTGTGTAAATAGACGCGGGTCGGCGACCTGCCGTTGATCATGTGGCCTGGTGAGGACGTGATTGATTAGCGTTAACGTGTGTCAACAATCAGACCTTAATTTACATTCTCACTTTTGTAAAGAGACATCACTGAAAGAATCGAAACGACGACTCGGATGTGCTGCGCATTTGCCACCGGCCCTCATACGCAAAATTTAGGCCTGAATTTAATGTAAGTTGCAGAAAAAAATTTGGACGACACAGTTTTAACACAATAAACTTAATGTGGTGCATATTTGTCATACATAAATGAGACAAAACTGAATGGTTTATACAGTATATTTATCATCAATTAACCCAATTTATTTCAGTTTCACGGATTTCACCTAATTGACTCTTACGGAAACCTGTTTCCACCACAGAAAAAAATAAAAGGAAATTGCGACTTTGTCTTACAATTTGGACTTTTTTCTCACAATTCTGCATTTATATCTCGAAATTCTGGCTTTTTTTCTCGCAATTATGACTTTATATCTCACAGTTCTGACATTTTAATCACAATTCTGCATTCATTTCTCACAATTAAAACTTTTTTCTTGCGATTCAGACTTTAAGTTGCAGTTTTGTGTTAATGTCTCAAAATTCTGACATTTTTCTCAGAAATCTTCATTTGTATCTCAAAATTCTGAATTTTTCTGTGAATTCTTTTTGTTTGTTTGTTTCCGCCATGAAATAAAACATAAAAATTCAGATTTTTTTCATAGAATTGTTGGAAAAAATGTCACAGTTGCAAGATATAAACTGAGAATTGTGACTTTTTCTGGAATATCAGCTTTTATATCTTTCAATTCGGGCTATTTTTTCACAATTCTGTGTTTGTAGCTCACAATTCAATTCTTTTTTTTCATCAGAATTCTGCATTTGTATCTCTAAATTCAGATTTTTTTCTCTGAATTCTTTTTGTTTGTTTGTTTGTTTCCACCATGGAATAAAAAAATAAAAAAGGTAATTGTGACTTTTTAGCTCGGAATTGCAAGACAAAAAGCCAGAATTTCGAGATATAAAATTCTTTTTATCCTTGAAATAAGCTTCCATATACTCCTGCTTGTTCCACAGTAGCCATATTTTATATATTAACTAAATAAATGTAATTGTTTTCGCAGTGAACAGATTTATGCTGATTTTAATCAGTGTGAATAAATGCATTTTGAGTATTTATCGATGCCATTATTTTTTGTACGGTGTGTTTTAAGAATAGTATGACTGACAGAAATGCATCACATTTTGTTTATATGCTAAAACTCTCAATCCAAATTTTATATAGCATAAATCATAAATTAAGGCCTAAATGTTTTTTTTTTTTAATGCAGAATTGCAACATGCACAATGTCATGGGTTTTTCTACTTGATTTGCAGGTTAAAACGATTGCCGAAAACACTCCAGCAAAAGCCTAGTATTGAAAAGTGTGGTACATCTGTACTTTTGCATTGCTTCAGACATGCTAGTGTTCTTGTCCTTCAGTAAATTTTGAACATCTGAAGTTGTATTTTGCCAGTGCTAAAGATGTTTGACTAATTCTCTCCTTGTGTCACATCATGTTGTTGTAGCCAATTGAATTACTATGATTGCAGTGGAAAAGATGATGTTTTCCTCTTGGTTGTTCATAATGTACATACTTGTTCTTGCTTTTATGAACTGATTTTTTTTAGTCCAATGCAGAACTGAACTGTAAGCGATCTTTTCCATCCTCAGAAAGCAAACCTGGGCAGTGTCATCTCTGTTTATTTAAGTGCTCCTCACGTGGAGGATTGTGAGATAAAGATTATTTGACGCAAACAGCAACGTACAACTGGTCTTTGCTGCTTTCTCAGCGTGTTTGTCAGACAGATGCGTTGTCTTTGTCACTTGAGTGTGATTTCAATAAAGAGAGACGATCTAGAAGCTCAAAATATCCTCTATATCCACTGCCAGATCACATTTTCACATCAGTTAAGTGGATCAAGTGCTGATTTCAGTGCACATTTAGCACACAAACCAACAATTAAGAGTTTCAGTAAATGTAATCAACATTTCTGTTATGTTTTCAGCTAAAAACATCTTTTAAAGTGGACAAAAAAATGGTGGAAACTTGTTTGAAAACAGTCATTATTTGTGTCTTTATGACACACTTCACCTTTAAAATGATGCTTTTATTTGTGAAGCAATTTGCATAAGATATTAAAACATGTTTTAAGTTAATATATTTGAAATTGTTCAAATTGTTTTGTTTTTCTTAATTGATGCATATGCAAAATTTTGTGTGGCATCTGCACTGAAAAAAATTACATTGGAACAGTTTTCACAAATTTAAAACTAGATTAAACTATAGAAATTTTAACAACTCTATGGTAGAGTTGTGAAGGTGAAATGTCTAATGCCAAATATAATGACATAAAATGGTGGAAACTTATTTGAAAACAGTCATTACTTCTTCATGACACACGTCACCTTTAAAAACATGCATTTATTTGAGAAGCAATTTGCCTAAGAAATTAAAACTTGTTTAGGATAATATATATATATATATGAAATTGTTTGAATTGTTTTGTTTTTCTTAATTTAGGCATAATGAAAAAAAAATAGTGTAGCATTGGCACTGAGACAATTTTTACTTAGAAATCACTAAATTTCACAATTTAAGTAACAATGAATGAAACTTGAAATTTTAAACCAGGCTAAACTAAAACAAACAACTTTACTATGGTAAAACATCATAAAATCAAATATCATAATGACTCAACCAATAACATAAATACAGTGGAAACTTGTTTGAAAATACTTATTATGAGTCATTCATCTGAAAAGAAAATTGCATAAGATGTTGACCTTTTTTTTTTTTTTTTTTTACAAAACATTTAATAAAAAATTGTCTTGTTTGCATATGCATGTGCAAAATTGCACATAAATCTGCACTGAAAAAAAAACTTTGAAACAATTTTCACTCGGAAAATGCAAGTAAATTTCACAAGTATTTGCAAACAAACAGCAAGGAACATTGAATTAAATATGAAATTTTAAAGTAGAAAAAAATGTAATATGTTCTTGTAAAACAATAATCTTTGGGGGAAAAAAAAGTCAAAAAACATTTACCGTGTGGTTAAAAATGCAATTAAACTTAATTTGCTTAATAAATTTAATTTTAATTCAAGAGATATTCTCTGAAAGCAAGTCTAATACTGAATGCAAAGTTAAATATGCAAACTAGTCTTCCATTTTTGACGATTAACTTTCAAATCAGAAAAAAATGGCTTGAACTAAAATAAAAAGTCAAAACAAGATGACGAATGTAATCCCAGCTTCATAATCGCGAACGTGTTCAAGCACAACACAAGATCTGCCAACTGACAGGAGGAATGAAATATCTCCAGATCACACAGAATAAGTTTCTTTGTGCAACATGTTTATAGTCGTAATGGTGAGCATTTCGGAAACGTGGCCTTTAATTCTTATTAGTCGTGATGCAACTCAAGTGAAGAATCGTGATCATCAGAGAATCGCCGTGTTCCAGTGCCTGGATTTTTGTTATAAAGCTTCTTTAGTGCATTTTTGCTATGAAAAAAACAAGTGTATTTGGGAAAAATATATCCTGCGTTTCAGATCGGACTTGATTTGGCAAATTTTTTGCAGGGCGATCCTTTTATACCAGTAATGATGACAAAATAAGAGTCTGAATCGAGACTGTTCCACTTTATAGAGTCATTCAGATAATAAATGCTTGTTACTTTATTTTGCTATTTAAAAATGATTTGGAGACGCAGATGTGTTTGAATGAGTGAAACGAAGCAGTGATTCGAAACACTTACACGTCCTGTCTAATGTGTGTGTGTGTATGTGTGATTCATTTTCTGGATTTGTGTTCTGTTATAAATGTGATGTTGTTGTTGTTGTGTTTCTCTAAAGCTCATCCTCATCTGTTTGTTCTCATCCTGTAGTAACTCGATAATGTCATGTACATGACCGTCTGTAGCAATAAATGTGCCATTTTTATGACCTACCACTTTCAGGCTTTTTTTGTTTGTTTGTTTTATTTGAATAGAAATTTTAGATTTTTAATATAACAAAAGCACAAATGCAGCCAAATTTAAACCAGTTTGCATGAATTAACCAAAAAAATTCATAATATTTGTATAAAAGAATTGCAAACATGTTTAAAGCACATTTATATCCAGACTAAAGGACTAAACCAACCCTATGTGCTCAGTTTTTAGATATTATATTATATTATATTATATATATATTTTAGATTTTTGTGCATATTTTTTTTTACTTTATATTTCAGCTTTTTAGTATAACATAAGCACAAACTGAGCCTAAATATTCCTTTTTAAATCAAAATAATTCAGTCATTCATTGTCTTGTTTTCCGATAACAATGTCTAAACATATTAAAACAAAATACAGTTATCTGAAAAGCAAAACTGCGTAAGACAATACCAGAATAAAAAAATATTGTCATAAAATATCCTAGTTTTTATATATAAAATTGTTATAATAGTTTATATTTTTGTATCTTGCTCAATTAATTTAATCATTAAAAACATTATTTTATTACTAGTGAACATTCTTTTTTAAATAAATGTTTCAGACCGGGAAAAAAAAAAAATTCATGAGAATTTTTTTCTTCCAAAATGACGTCTAAACATACTGAAACAAGATACATTTATTTGAGACATAAAATTGCACAAGATATAACAGAATAGCAACCTGTTTTCAGAAAATATCTATTTTGCATCTTGCTCAATTGATTTAAATAAATAAATGAATAAATAAATTCATTCATTCATTCATTCATTCGGTAATTCAGTAATAATAATAATAATAATAATAATAATAATAATAATAATAATAATAATTTTTGTCTTCTTTAAAACACCATAAAATTTAAAACAAGATGAACACTTTTTTTTTTTCATTTTACTTGCGTTTAAAAAGTACAGTACCATGGTAACAATAATGTTTTACTGAATGAATATAAAATTCATTCAGTAAAACATTATTGTTACCATGGTACTGTACTTGGTACTGTACTCACAAATTGGTCCAGCTAGGGCTCAACACCTCTCTGTGCAACTGGCTGTTGGACTTCCTGACTGGGAGACCTCAGGCAGTACGGGTCGGCAGTAACACATCCAGCACCATCACACTGAACACAGGGGCCCCCCAAGGATGTGTGCTGAGCCCCCTCCTCTTCACTCTGCTGACCCACGACTGCACACCGTCACATAACTCCAACCTTTTCATTAAGTTTGCGGACGACACGACTGTGGTGGGTCTCATCAGCAACAGAGATGAGACAAACTACAGTAGCGAGGTGAGCCGCCTGGCCGGGTGGTGCAGTGACAACAATCTCTCTCTGAATGTGGAGAAGACGAAGGAGATTGTTGTTGACTTCAGGAGAGTGCACACTCAGCATGCTCCTCTGACCATCAATGGTGCGACTGTGGAGAGAGTGAGCAGCACCAAGTTCCTGGGTGTGCACATCACAGAGGACCTTTCCTGGACTAACAACACTGTAGCACTGGCCAAGAAAGCACAACAGCGTCTCTACTTCCTCCGCAAACTGAGAAGAGCCAGAGCCCCGGCCCCCATCATGTGCACCTTCTACAGAGGCACCATCGAGAGCATTCTTACTAGCTGCATCACTGTGTGGTATGGCGCTTGCAACGCGTCCTGCCGCAAGTCACTTCAACGCATAGTGAGAGCAGCTGAGAGGATCGTTGGTGTCTCCCTCCCCTCCCTCCAGGACATCTACAACACCCGTCTCACCCGCAAAGCCCTCTGCATTGCAGGTGATCCCACCCACCCGACACACAGCTTCTTCAGTCTGCTGCCATCAGGGAGGAGACTGCGGAGTCTCCAGGCCAGGACCAGCAGACTGAAGGACAGCTTCATCCATCAGGCTGTCAGGAAGCTGAACTCCCTCCCGACCTTGCCCCCCTCCCCTTTCTTACCCCACGCACCACTGAACTCTGACCCTCAGAACCCCCCCCTCCCTTTCCCACTTACAAACTGTGACCCGCACTAGTCACTTTGTGCAGCATTGGACTGATCACTACACCATCCAGCATTGACTGCAAACTACCTCCTATGACAGTTTAATTAAGACTGTTCTCTGAGCTCTTTAGCTCTTCATCACTTTAACACTGATAAGCTCTTTTTTGCACTACACTCATTACATCTGCACAGTTTTTTTTGCACTACACTCATTATATCTGCACAGTTTTGTTTATTTAATGGTTTGCACTATCTGCCATGTGCCACGCCACTTTACCTATCTCTTTTTTACAATGTCCTTATTGCATATCTGTATAGTTTGTATTTATATATATTTAAACTGTAATTATCTGTATTTTTACATTACTGTTAGTGTTTAGTGTTAACTGTATGCACCAAGGGTCTGAGAGTTACGCAATTTCAATTCTCTGTATGTATGTGCTGTACATGTGGTGGAATTGACAATAAAGCTGACTTTGACTTTGACTTTGACTTTGAAATGTATTTACTATAATATAACACAAATAAAGGCACCTCTAAACTGGTGTTCACAAACTTGATACATTTAAAAACAACAATGACAAGAACAATGGTTTAAAAACAAAAATGATCAAAAATGTTTAGAATTGCATGCTTGTTTTAAGAGTTTTTTCTTCCTTTATTTAACCAGGAAGGTCCCACTGAGTTGCAGCATGTCTTCAGGGAGTCCCAAACCTTGTTTTGCTGTAAACTGTGAGACGCCCAAAGAGGGCCGGTCCTGTACAGAACGTCACAGACGTGCTTGAGCTCTGAGCTGTGAATCTGACGTCATGTGCGTCTCACTTGCTGTCCCAGCGGCAGGATCACACTGTCTGTCTGTCAGCTCAGATCCACCCGGGAACTCACACACACACACACGCACACACACACACACACACATACACACACACACACATGCGTTGATGAGGCATGTCGCTGTGCTGAGTGTGTGTGTTTCATGATCAGTTTATATAAGGAGCACATTCATGCTTTATGACTAGATATGTTGTTTAGATTTTAGTGGTTTTCATGATCAGTTTATGTAAGAAGCACATTCATGCCTTATAACTACATATATTGTTTGGATTATAGTGTGTGTGTTTCATAGTTATTTTAGTATCATTTAGTTTTGGTTAATATTTTGAAATAGATTTTATTTTTATACTCTCAGTTTTCACT